>JBBPBX010006089.1:26206-69692 GCA_038048925.1 Garcialebias charrua
TTTTTTTTTTTTTGCTTTGTTTTGTTTTGTTTTTTGAATGTCCAGAGGACCAGACTTAGCTTTTTTGGATTTTTCTACCTGGATTATTGAGCATGCATCAGGGTACAGTAGTTATTATTTTTCTCCCTCTCTTTTTGAATTATGCATGTGTTCAGTGTTGAATTACTTTAACTAAACTGTTCTGTTTTCAAGTTTACAGTTTTTTGTTTGCCATTAGAGATATGCTGTGTGTGGGAACAATTAAACTTTTTCTCTTGGGTTAGATTTAAATAACAAATAGGTCAGTGCTTTTATTGAGGCAAGAAGCAAATTGATGTACTGTATCCAGTAATTGTTATAAAACTACATTTACTACCAAAGCTTAGGAAGAAAATGACAGTAATCTTATCACTTTACAATTAGTTGCATGGAACTGAAATACAACAGGTTGCCGCTACGGTTACAGCTCGGTGCTGTGATGGTATTAAAAAATATTTTGATGGTATTAAAAAGGTATTAAAAGGTATTAAATTCAACTCTAGAATTTCTGCATATACCCTGGTGATGCGCACAGCAACATCTGATGTGTTAAGACATTGTGCAGTAACTGAGACACAATGTTGCAAGCGAGGACATTTTTTTCTGGGACATTGATTGCTGTATAATAGTTTGTTGACAGATGAATAATGCACCAAATGCAGTACTCTTGTTTGAACATGTTCAAAATTCAAGTGACAAGACTGCAGGTTTCTGCAACGCACTAGACAAAATTTGGAACTTTTGCAAACATTTTAAGACTTTTTGGAGTCTCATTATTGATATTTGCACTCTAGTCACTAAGTGAGAGACTGGCTTTAGGAATGCCAACTTTGTATAATTTAATTCCAGGGTTTACCCATGTAAAAAAAATGTATGGCACCTTTTTAAAGCCATTTTTCTACAAGAAAAGCACCCAGAAGGACCATCGCTAGAGAACAGAAGAAAAAAGTTGTAGGACTAAAAACTGCTGTTTCTATTTTCCATAGAAGCTGAAACAGCTTTTCTTCTGTCTGTTGTGAACTATGTTGTGGGCTCAGAATTATAATTCGTAGGTTTGTTGTGCTCAGAATTGATATTATGCAGTGTTGCAAAATCTTTGCATCACCCATATTTAAAACTTTCCTTCCCTTCATAACAAAATCAAAGGAATGAGTTGCTCACGCAAACGTCATTTGACATTCCATACTTCTCATATTAACAAGTATACAGGTGCTGGTTACAAAATTTGAATATCATTAAAAAGTTGATTTAGTTCAGTAATACCATTCAAAAGGTGAAACTTGTATATTACACACAGGCTGATATATTTCAAATGTTAATTTCCTGTAATGTTGATGATTAACTGAGAACTAATGAAAACTCCAAATTCAGTATCTCATAAAATTAGAATATTGTGAAAAAGTTCAATATTGAAGACACCTGGTACTACACTCTAATCAGCTAATTAACTCAAAACAACTGCAAAGGCCTTTAAATGATCTCTCAGTCTAGTTATGTAGGCTACACAATCATGGGGAAGACTGCTGACTTAACAGAAAAACAGTAATAAGACCTAGGATATGAACTAAGAAAGACATCAACTAAATTCCTTGTCTCAATTCAGGTTACCGTATGTATGTTAATGCAGTCACACGTCTCCATTAATGTGCAGGGTGAGCTGTTTGAAAGCTCGGCATGCTTCAAAGTGCATGATCATTTTGACATTTTGGGAATATGTCATTTTATTATAATTACCCGGTATACATAAATCCAGTGTTTCCCCTACCATTGTACAATAAATGCGTCCGACCTGGACTTGCATGCCGGCCTAAAAAATCCGACCCAGCCCGTAGCCATTTTTTTCCAAGCTCGACCCGACCAATTAACTGTAATTGCAGGCCCAAACCTGAAATACTTTTTTTATTTTTTTTATTTTTTATTTTTTTATTTTTTATTAATTAAGCTTTTGTAAACAGATCAGTTTGACATGATAGTTTTCAAAACGTAACGAAAGGAATATATAAAATGTATTTTTATTAACAAGTCAACAAATGGATATTAACATAGAAAATGAATACCGGTAGCTTAAAAAATCAACTCTAAAGATATACAGTATACAGATTAACAAAATTATTTAGAAAAATGTAGAACAAGCTTATTTTAATTGAACGTGCTGCTCGCTTCAGATTTTATAGCTTCGGATGCTGCAACTTGTCTCGCATGTCTGTATACCTGTAAGTATATGTTTTCTTTTTTTAAAGACTCAACTTTTATACCTTTATTTGCTGTAAATTGTTTATTTTAAAGCAGACATTTCTTCTTTTACCCTCCACTTTTTCACTACCTTATTTTTAAGTATACTCTGCACAGCATGTGGTCGTACAAGGGCTGAACAAAATAAACATTATGAAAAGAAGCAAAAATCCATATATTTTTTTTAAGACCTTCAGAAAGCATAAAGTTGAAGTTGAAATTTCAAGACCATTAAACTTCTACATAAGTCTGGCTCAGCTGAAGAAAAAAGAAATTGAGAGTAATTTAAAACTTTGCACAGTACTATACTGTACATCAGTGTGACTTTTTGAAAAGCTTCCAAATTTGACAGACTCAGTAAATCAAACGGAAAATATGTGGATAAAGCAACCGATGATAGTGAATAAAAAATAAACAGTCTACAGTACCGTAAACACCGGAGGAAAATACGCTCCGGTGTTTAATACGCTTTGTCAAATTATTAACAATAAACAAGAAAAAATTGTACACAATACGCCTCGGTGTTTAATACGCGTCATCGCCACGCGACGCGTCAGCTCAGTCCTGATCAAGATGGCGGCGACAGAAGCAAGCCAGTACGAAGAACTTCACAAGGAAACACGGTAAAAACAATTATTTTTTTGCGAGAAAAAATATATTTCTTAGCTGACTTTATAGAAGACGTGCTCCTGAGTTTAACGAAATGTTCAAATCAGCTGGATTTTTTTTTAAAAGTTCGCCGATTTTTATGCAGGCGCCAGGCGGGTCAGACCGGACGCTTTCTTTCTTTAAATTTAGCTAAATAAACGCTTAAAAATATATATTTCTTAGCTGACTTAATAGTAGACGTACCGGTACTCCTGAGTTTAACGAAATGTTAAAATCAGCTGGATTTCTCCAGCTCCCCGGGCGCTTTCGGGCTGCTCACTGCACTGGGTTAAATGCAGAAACGAATTTCGTCTGTGTATGGGAAACATACGCAGATGACAGGAAAAGACATTATTTTTTATTTATTTTTTAAAGTTCGCCGATTTTTATGCAGGCGCCAGACGGGTCAAACCGGACGCTTTCTTTCTTTAAATTTAGCTAAATAAACGCTTAAAAATATATTTCTTACCTCACTATAGCAGACGGGCTCCTGAGCTGAACCAAATGTGAAATCAGCTGGATTTAAAAATCTGCGGTGTGGTTTATGAGTGGTATCTTGCAAACAAAAACAGCTACCGGTACATCCACAGCAGGGAGCGGGCAGCGACCAAGTCATCAGTCCGACCAAAGGAGGCTTTTTTCGGACGCATGCAAGTAGAAACTTCTGGAAGTGGCCCCTCTTCCTCTTCGCTCTCTGATGGTTTGATCACACCGAACAGCTTTTCAGCAGCAGGAGCATCCAGTTTACATGTAAAGTCAATGGGGGACGCGCTTCCAGCCACGTCTTGGCGTCGGGCGTCACGTCGCGTGCGTGTTGAGCGTGCTGGAAAGCGTTTTCCGTGCACGTGAACCGGCTTCAGCCTCCAAACCGCGCATTCAGCATGCTGAAGATTTCGCGGTTCAAACTTTCAAACGCCGCTCAACTCTACCTGATTGGTTGGTGTGTCAACCAATCAGGGAGAGTCGGGGGGAGAAGAGAGGAGGAGAAGAGAGGGGGAGAGTCCCTATGTGACGCGGAAACGAGGGGGCGCGCGCACTATGTGACGTATTGTTTGTGGGACACAGAAAAGACCCGCGAGGTCGTGTACTATGGAAGAGAAACTCATTGTAGCTGTGTGTTCGCGACAATTCCTTCACGACCAGTCAAGTCTGCTCCACAGAGACGGAAATAAAAAGCTCCTCGCCTGGCGGAGTGCGCAGGACTCTGTGCACAGGACTCTGTATACCAGTAAGCTCCTCCCACACACCCAGCAGCTGTTTCACGTTCTGGCGTTCTGGTCCAAGTAGGTCTGGACACCAAGTGCGTCCACTTGATGAGTGATGAGCTTTTTGGAGGTTGAAAAGCTGTTCGGTGTGATCACACCATGAGTCCTCTGCTGGCTGCTGCATACAGCGCCGGTATAGCGGCCGGAACTGGTACTGCACCATTTTTGCCAAAAATGAAAAACGAAGAATCAAAGCAAAAAATTGGTCTGAAAATATGGGGAAAAATTCATAAATAATACTCTTCGGTGTTTAATACGCTGGACATTCAAATGAGCAAAAATACCGCGTATAATACAACGGTTTTTACGGTACTTAAGTCTTGGTTTCAAACTTTTACTTGGCTCCTTCAGGCTGCAGCATTACAAACTGATGAGATTAGCAGGAACAATCTTTTACCTAGATTTCAGGCTATGATTTGAGCCCACCAACCACTCCGAAACACTCCTTGAACCATTGTCAAAAATATATTCTGTTTGGTTCTGTATGGAGACTCGAGTAGTGTCAGTAAAGTGGGAGTGGTGTTGTCCTCTGTCACGGAGCAAAGAGGGGGAACTGGAAATGCCATCTGTTTGTGCACGTTGTAAGCTTGTTGAAACTTGCAAAATAAGCGAGAGAGAATTAGTGGACGGAGCTTTAACTCCCACCTCCGGGAGAGCTTTGAACACGTTCCGAGAGAGGCGGGGGACATTGACTCAGAGTGGGCCATGTTCCACGCCTCTATTGTTGAGATGCTGTGGCCGCAAGGTTGTTGGTGCCAGTCGTGGCGGCAACCCTCGAACCCGGTGGTCGACACCGGTGGTGAGAGATGCTGGTGAGATCAGGCTGAAGAAGGAGTCCTATTGGGTCTTTTTGGCCTGTGGGACCCCAGAAGCAGCTGATGGGTACCGGCAGACCAAACTGCAGGCAGTTCGAGTGGTTGCTGAGGCAAAAACTTGAGCGTGCACCGTGCAGTGTTTCCCCTGGTTAACTTGCCATGGCGGGGTGCTCATCTCATCCATGATTTTTGTTGATGGGAAGGGACGGAGACATGTCTGAGCAAAGCTTGTACCAACAGTTTTTGAGCAGGGGCGGGGGGCGTTCAGCATGAGGGAAGAGGCACCTTTAGCTTTTTAGCTAGAGAGCCTGTATTTTATGCTGCTAGCTTAGTGCTATGTCAGTGCTGGGTGGGGGGCAAGTTTGCTTTGGTAGGCGGGGTGCTCAGTTCTGTTGACGGGGTGGGGCACCCCGCTTGTATAATGGTAGGGGAAACACTGGCGTGGGAGGAGTTCGGAGAGGCCATGGAGAATGACTTCCGTACGGCTTCGAGGCGATTCTGGTCCACCATCCGACGTCACGGGGGAAAGCGGTATGCCACCAACGCTATTTATAGTGGGGGTGGCGTGCTGCTGACCTCAACTGGGGATGTCGTGAGTCGGTGGGCAGAATACTTCAAAGACCTCCTCAATCCCACTGGCCCATCTTCCACTAAGGAAGCAGAACCTGGGGACTTTGGGTCGAGCTTTCCAATCTTTGGTGCTGAGGTCACAGAGGTGGTTAAAAAGCTCCTTGGTGGCAGGGTCCCAGGGGTGGATGAGATTCGCCCGGAGTTCCTTAGGGCTCTGGATGTTGTGGGGTTGTGTTGGCTTACGCGACTCTGCAATATTGCGTGGACATCGGGGGCAGTTCCCTTGGATTGGCAGACTGGGGTGGTGGTTCCCCTATTCAAAAAGGGGGACCGTAGAGTGTGTTCCAACTATAGGGGGATCACACTCTTAAGCCTCCCTGGTAAGGTCTATTCAGGGGTTCTGGAGAGGAGGGTCCGTCGGATAGTCGAACCTCGGATTCAGGAGGAGCAGTGTGGTTTTCGTCCTGGTCGTGGAACACTGGACCAGCTCTACACCCTCAGCAGGGTCCTGGAGGGTGCGTGGGAGTTTGCCCAACCAGTTTACATGTGCTTTGTGGACTTGGAAAAGGCATTCGACCGCGTCCCTCGGGGGGTTCTGTGGGGGGTACTCCGGGAGTATGGGGTACCAGGCCCATTGATATGGGCTGTTAGGTCCCTGTACGACCGGTGTCAGAGCTTGGTCCGCATTGCCGGCAGTAAGTCAGGCTCGTTTCCAGTGAGAGTTGGACTCCGCCAAGGTTGCCCTTTGTCACCGATTCTGTTCATAACTTTTATGGACAGAATTTCTAGGCGCAACCAAGGTGTTGAGAGGATCCGTTTTGGTGGCCTTAGAATCGCTTCTCTGTTTTTTGCAGATGATGTGGTCCTATTGGCTTCATCAGATCGTGATCTACAGCTTTCGCTGGANATTCTTTGTTGAAACCAGGTCTCTCTTGTAAATGAGTCCTCGAGGCTCAATGGGATTAACCTGCCTAAATAAAGGCTGAATGAATGAAAACCAACTTATAATCCTAGAGGTTCACATATTTTTACCACTCACAAATATGTAATATAGGATCTTGTCCCTCTATAAATAAATAACCAAGTATAATATTTTTGTCCCATTTGTTTAACTGGGTTCTCTTTATCAACTTGTGTAAAAATCTGATGACGCTTTAGGTCATATTTATGCACAAATACAGAACATTCTGAAGGATTCACAAATGTTCAAGCACCACTGTAGTAAGTGGTTTCAACCTAGTATTAGTAAAGTAGCACTCCACCCATTCATCCATCCATCCATCCTCTTCCGCTTATCCGGGGTCGGGTCACGGGGGTAGCAACCTAAGTAGGGAGGCCCAGACTTCCCTCTCCCCAGCCACTTGGGCCAGCTCCTCCAGGGGAATCCCAAGGCGTTGCCAGGCCAGCCGAGAAACATATGCCCCTTTTCCACTTGGTGGCCCGGCTCGGATGTGACGTCATATTTGCGTGCCAAGCGCGCGTTGGAGAGCATTTCCACCTAACAGATGCGCGGCGCCGCGCCAAGATTCCGGACTCATCTCAGAGCAGGTCCGAGGCCGGCTGGACCCGAACCGTGAGGAGGAGGCTGGACTGAGTTTGAGGAAGTGGCTGCCGTGAGGGAGCAAACACCGAAGGACTTTACAAGATTAACATGGTAAAAACAATTATTTGTATTAAAAATTACAGCACACATGTGTCTTAAGCCGAACTATTCCTTAATAATTCCACGTTGTTGTCAAAACGGCAGGATTTAAAAAAGTAGTTTCGCCACGTGCACGCGCGCGCACGTGAGCCGTCTTTATTTCTATAATGTAGCTAAATAAACGCTTTAAAAAATATAGTTCATAGCTGACGTTATATCAAGAGGGTGCTTGAGCTTAACAGTTCCTTAATAATTTCACGTTGTGGTCAAATCAGCTGGATTTAACAAAGTAGGTCGACACATAATAATAATAATAATGAATTCAATTTATAACGCACTTTTCATTAATGAAAATCTCAAAGTGCTACAAGGTGCAACAGCATTAAATGTCAATAAAACAAATAATAAAACAATTAAAATCAACAACAGTATCAGCTAAGATCAAAAGTAGAATCATGAGGAGGTAGAGTATGCTCGGTTGAAAAGAAAGGTCTTCAAGCTGCTCTTAAAGTCAACCACAGACTGTGGGGCTTCAGTTTCTCAGAATCACCTGTAAGTGTCGCCAAAGGAACAAAAACCACAGAAACGTGCGTACGCCAGCCCTGGAGCTGGCGTGGGAATTTCCACGTTCAGTTCTGTTTTGATACATACGGAGTTTTGCGTGGATAGTGACGTACGCACGGTTTTTGTGCGTACGCACCGTTGATACATGAGGTCCCTGGAGAGCTGGTGCAAAGAGAATAATCTTCACATGAATGTGAAGAAGACAAAGGAGATGATTGTGGACTTCAGAAGGAACAAACACACCCACGCCCCACTGAACATAGGTGGATCTGCGGTGGAGGTGGTCTCCAGCTACAAATACTTGGGTGTACACTTGAATGATAACCTCAGCTGGAGCAACAACACCACCAGCCTGATCAAGAAAGGTCATCAGAGACTCTACTTCCTCAGACGGCTGAGACGAGCTGGTCTGAGCAGCCCAGTTCTCACCTCCTTCTACAGGTGTGCAGTGGAGAGCATCCTGTGCTCCAGCATCAATGTGTGGCATGGAGGCTGCACAGTTGCAGAGAGGAAAGCTCTACAGAGAGTGGTGAAGGCTGCACAGAAGTCTGTTGGAGTCAGTCTCCCCACCATCACAGACATTTACACCTCCAGATGCAGGAAAAGAGCCACCTGCATCATGAAAGACCTCACTCACCCAGCACACTCACTCTTTGCCCCACTCCCCTCAGGACGGAGGTTGAGGAGCATCAAATGTAGAACCACTAGACTGAGGAACAGCTTCTACCCTGAGGCTGTTAGACTCATGAATAAATAAATAATAAGAATGATCACTGCAAAATATCACATCATGCTGATGCTGATCTGTTTTCTTGTTGCTGTGTTCATCTGTGACCATCTGCTCATACAGACTCATGTTCGTGCTGCTGTTTATAATGATGTTTTTCCACTACATTAGAGCTTAGTGTATTACTAGTTGATGTTTTTCTTAGTTAATTCTAGATGTTATTACTGTTTTTCTCTTGCATTTGTTGTTGGATGTAACTGGGACCCCGTGTACATAATCTCGTTTTCATCACATGTACCACATGCGGTGCAAATGACATTAAAGACTCTCTGACTAACTGTACACGTGGGTGTACCGAACTGTTTCGGTATGGCACGTTTGGTTTGGTCCACGTGCGTACTGTTTCGGTTATTTTTTTCACTCATTAAATTTTATTAATGAGAGATTATGCGCCGTGGATCTAAAAGTTCCTAAACGTGTTTCAGCATGGCGCTATTATCTTGCAGCACGCGTAGCAATAGTAGCCTAGCTTCTCGTTGCGGTCTCCTGTTTGGGAACATTATGGCTTTCTTGTTAAAAGACGTGAACAAATCCAAAGCTGTGTGTCGACGTTGTTTCACGGAGATTGGATCTGCAGCAGGCAACATGTCTAACTTGTTAACTGACTTGTAACAACATCATCCAAACGTGAACGTCTTCTACAGAAGAGCAGACCGATTTAAACAACCTTCATCAGATAATTCAGATCGGTCCAGAGCAATAACACAAATTGTAGGAGTTTTTAAAGCTCTGGATCTACGTCTGAATGTTGGTGATGCGCCGGCTTTAATGTTCTTGAGCCCCGCTATGACATCCATCATGTCAACACTTCAACCAAAAAGTTCAGCCCTTTATGAAAAAGCTAAAACTGATATTGTCAACAAGCCCTGATGATGATGATGATGATGATGATGATGATGATGATGATGATGATGATAAACCGAGAGATTCCACCACCTCATAACAACCGTTCAAGAAGAGGTATTGCTTATTGTATTAAGATCTAATTAACATTTAATTTAAAAGTATAATCTTATTAACTATTTTTTTTTACCTCTTTGTGTTTTATTTCCAGTCTGGGACAGAGATAGCAGCTGAGTTTTCCTGTTCAGGGAAATCCACCAGAGATCACCTCCAGCTAAGAAGTCTGTGATGACTGAACTCTGAACTTTTCCAGGGACAGGTGGGAGCAGGTCCAAGAAGATGTGAGTATTGAGGACAAATACAGCTGCACTACTGCTACCTGTTGTTATTGAGATGATTTTCTCCACCGCTGGAGATATTCACTGCAACTAGATCTGTGCTTTTGGCAGAAAATGTGGACAAGTTGGTATTTTTTGACTAAAACTTGATTTGTTAGAATGTAAACATTCTGTTGCTGCTTATAGTTCTGGTTCTGACTGTTATTGTATTCATTAAGATTTTTATTATTGTTAGTATACCCGTATTATCTCATGCACGCGCGGGTTGGGTCGATCGGCGTTCTTTGTTTTAAATGTAGCTAAATAAAAGCTTAAAAAATATATTTCATAGCTGCTTTATACCACGAGGGTTCCTCAGGTTAACAAGTCCTTAATAATGTCACGTTGTGGTCAAATCTGGATTTAAATTGATTTGTTTTGACTAATTCCAAACCTATCACATGTGCTTCGAAAATAAATTATTAAAAAATCGAATTTTAATTCAAATAACTCCAACAGCTTACAGTGTGTATATAAACATGTAGTGATTACACTGTGTTGGTTTGAAAAATATCTGCTTTGTGGTTTCTGAGATATTTGATATATGTATATATATCTTACATATATCTTATAAAAGATATCTACATATAAAACAGTTTCTAGACTGAATTACCGGTAACCATGTTTTTCTTTTTTTTTACAGTTAAGACGAAGAAGTCAACACCAGAATTTATCAACTTGTGTCTTCTGGAGGAAGCACATGAGACAACAGGAAAAAAATCATTTAGGTGGATGCAGTATTTATTTTTGTGCTTTTTTCACTTCTTAGTTTTCATAATAAACATTTTATTTCTTAAGTGGTGTCATTGAACAATAATTTCCTAAACATATTTTACAATGTTAAGTGTGTACAGTATAGTGTTTGTTTAAAAACATACTGGAAGTTAAGAATATTACACAATATTATTGTGGGCGACCGTGGTGTAGTGGTAATGGCAGTCGACCCCTGATCGGAAGGTTGGAGGTTCGAATCCCGCATCCGCCCACCATGTGTTGTGTGTCCCTGGGCAAGACACTTAACCCCGAGTTGCTCCCGGTAGGTCTGGATGGCGCCTTGCAAGGCAGGCTACCACTACCGGTGTATGAATGTCTGAATGAATGGGTGGATGGCTGGTATTGTAAAGCGCTTTGGGGCTCCTCACAGGGGGCTGGAAAGCGCTATATAAATAAGCTCCATTTACCATTCAATATTTTCCATTTGCATTTGACCTTTAAAGAATCATAAGAAAAAGATTATTAGATTTGAACAGCCATCCATCCATCCATCCATCCTTCCTGTTGTCGTGTCATGAGTAGTGCAGCAGCTTTTGCCAGGATGCACAGATGTCAACATGAACCCATCCATCCATCCATCCATCCATCCATCCATCCTGATGTCGGGTTGTGGGTGCAGCAGCTTTTCCAAGGATGCACAGACGTCGCCGTCAACCCCGATGAAGCTGTTCTTGGATGCCCAAACGAGTTTCCTGATCAACAAACATTTAATTATTAATACTTTGTTTTTACGTTTAAAGAAACATGCTTTTAATGTTTATGGGACAGTTTAAACCAAATTATCCATTTGCATTTGACTTTGAATTAGCCCTGACAAAATATTACCGTTTAAATTTAATGAAATACAAACATTTAATATTACCTTACTGTAAAAATAGTTTAACTGATTACAGGGCAGTGTGATCAATGTGTTAAGCAATGTTAACAGGAACCTTGTGCATATATGAGAATAATCTTTATTATAAAGAAACAAAATGGAAAACACAGGGGTTTAAAACAAGCTGAAAAGTCTATAAAGTAAGATCAGAGCATTAAATAGCTCAAGGGACATTACCGCCAACAGGTGGTGAGACAAGGTTCTGCAGGGTGTTCTTCTTCTAACGTTTAGTGGTGGCTAGTAAATAGCTTGAGGTAACACTACCGCCACCACGTGGTAGGACGAGTGAGATTCTACACCCCGCCCACAGAAGGGCTGCAGATAGTGAATGGAGACAAAACCGTGCATGTGAGCCGATCCTAACTGGACCAGACCGGACCAGACTGGGCCGCTCTGGGCCGGTAGTGGAAAAGGGGCAATAGTCCCTCCAGCGCGTCCTGGGTCTTCCTCTGGGTCTCCTCCCGGTGGGACATGCCCAGAACACCTCACCAGGGAGGCGTCCAGGAGGCATCCTAACCAGATGCCCGAGCCACCTCAACTGGCTCCTCTCGATGTGGAGAAGCAGCGGCTCTACTCCGAGTCCCTCCCGGATGACTGAGCTTCTCACCCTATCTCTAAGGGAGAGTCCAGACACCCTGCGGAGAAAACTCATTTCAGCCGCTTGTATCCGAGATCTCGTTCTTTTGGTCACAACCCAAAGCTCATGACATAGATGAGGGTGGGAACGTAGATCGGTCGGTAAATTGAGAGCTTAGCCTTTTGACTCAGCTCTCTCTTTAACACAAAGACGGTACAGCTCCCGCTTCACTGCCGATGCTGCACCTATCCGCCTATCGATCAGGCCGGGTCTTAGTCTGCCCCTTCTTCGATACAGCTGGGGCTGCTTGGGGTGTGCCCTTGCCTGTCTGCACGCTTGGGGCCCTCTGTGTCGGGGGTTGGGCGCTTGGACGTGTGTCGGCTCGGCCTGGTGGCTGTCTGGTGGGGCTCAGGTCCTCTGGTCCTGTCTGGCCGGGGCCTGAGGGGTGGGCGTCCCCGGTGCCCAGGCCTTGGTGCCTAGGCCTAGGGCTACGTCGGTGCAGCGGGTTCCGGCGGGGACCTGTGAGTATGCCGCTGTTGGCCCCGGGGGGTCATTGTGTGTAGTCGCTGGTGGGGATCTTCCGGTTCTCCCCTGTGGTCGGATCTGGTGGGTGGGTGAGTGGTTCATTCTGTTTGGGTGGCCCTGGGGGCTCTGGGCTCGGGGTCCGTCTTGGGGTCTTGGGCTCTGGTCCCCCTTATGTCTGCCTCGGGGGGGCGGATCTCTGATGCTTCACGGTCGCTATTGAATGTTCTATTAGAGAAGCCTTAAGGGCGAGATACACTCGAGCGTCCTCACGATACGCCTATACGCAGCGTACATACGCTGTGGCAAAAGCGTAGCCCCGCGTAGCCCCTCAGGGCATGTACGCGCAAAAGTATTTTTTTACTACGCATACGCGATGCGCATACGCGATGCGCGGTGTCTGACCATAAACTTCCCGGCACAAATGTTGCACAAATTAAATAAATTCCCCTTCTTTATCGCTGATCGGGCCTTTTCTTTTGTTTTTTTGCCTAAAGTCAAGTAACCGCTTCTTCCTCCGTTCACTCGATGAATGAAATGAATGAATTCAGGTCCTACCTGGGTGCGCGATGTTTTAAATATCCCTGGTGGGCTGTGTGCTGCAGGAAAAGCACTCCCTGTTATTATTTTTATTTCTGAGAGAACTTTTTATAACATATATAGTAGAAACACCGTATCAGAACACCGCAGAAGTCTGAGCGAGCTGCTCATGCTGCATTCTCATGGTTTCACTTTCAGCTGACTGAACGCTGTCAATCATTTCAGTAGGCGTGTCAGCAAGTGACCAATCAGCGAGCTCAGTTGAGTCCCCTTCGTGTGCAGCAGCTCATATTACAACAAGGAGAACGTGAGCTGAAGTAAAGCAGCCGCTCCGTATACGCGCGTATCTCGGCCTTCATTCACTTTTGCATGCTCACAACCACACACAAATGGATGCGGGGATGTATATGTAGATATCATATGTAGATGGGTATGTGACTGCATATGAATGTATATGTATGTATATATTTGTAGGTATAGGTATATATATTTATTGAAATCTACTGCAAAGTCATGAATGTTATGGGTCTTTTATGCATATGTGTTTGTTGCTGTGTTCTGTCATGTACTTTGCAGGATTGCAGTTGGCGGTCGGGTGTGTTTGCCTTGTGCTTTTTTTGTGGATAGTTATGTTTTGTAGTCTTACTTTCTGTCTTTCTTTCTTTTGTAGTGGACATGACCATGTTCACTTTATTACATCTGTGTACTTTTGAACTGTTCCAGAGATGATCTTTACTGACCTCTCAGTAAAGCAAGACATTTATCACAAAATCATTCCATTAGTTGTAATCAGAATATAGTCACCAAAAGAGACTATTTCTACCTTTGATTTTATTCTAATGTAATCAAAAGAATAACTTTTGTCATTTTCATGATATATGTTATATGCTGTTATTCTTTAAATGTGAAACATCAATGTGTCATTTCTGCAAGTGAAAAGGTGTCAAAGTTCAGCTAAAATGTCAAACTGACTTACACTGAAATTGTTTTTGTCGAGTTTCAGCTAAAACTCTCATCTAGCGTCTGAAAGTCTCTCACTCAGATACTTTTCCTAAACAATTTCCTTCTCTGTGCTGAATTTCACCTTGAATAGTGATAACGAGTGGACCAATGAAAAAGAGACAAGTTTCTCTCCTCTCTAAGTCTCGCTTTAAGTTCTAAGCTGTGGCTGGAACGCGGAAGCTGCAGGAGTCTGCGAGAGGCTGCAGAGTCTGCAAGAGTTTGGAAGGAACCAGAAGGTTCCTGAGAGAGTTGCTGGGAACTTCAAGAGATGTGAACTTTCCCAAGAGCTGGACACGTGTGGTCAAGAGCTAACGACCGGCGTCTTCAGCTAAGGACTGATAACAGGCTGTTATGAGTCTACTTCGAACAAGCGTAAGATCAAGAACTTTGTCTATTCCTTCTTGGAATAAGTTTATCTTGAAGTCAGAGGCCTGAAGCTGACATATTCTCTGATGACCAACGCAAAAACCAGGAGACGTTGAAACGTAAACTAAAACCAGTTTTGGACGTGCTGGGACTAAGGACTCTGTGCATCTGAAGGCTGGTGTCATCTCTTTATCAGACTGTCGTCGAAAGGTAAAAGAGCTGTTTACAAAACGTACTTGGATTTTAGCAGAAGTCGGAGGAGAAGTGTCACTCTGGTATCATGCTCAGGATAATTTCTTCTTAAATCTTTCCTCCTATTCTTTCCCCTCTCAATCTAAGCTGGAAACTATTTTTAAGTTAAAGAGCCCACAGACTAAATATGTTTAACATCTAGTATTTATGTCTGTTGTGTTAAATTTAAGTGTGCTGACGTATTTGAATTGAAAGAAAGTGAAATCATGTCAATCAAGTGTAATGGTGTTAATTTAGTTGATTTATTTTAAATAAATGATAGTGTCTCTTTGACATATCAAACTAAGTTAACGTCTTTGTCACTTAATGGCTCTGTTTATTTATCCATCATAAAGATCACAGAGATATTGGGTAAACTGAAAAAGAACAGAATCCGTGAATTTACTATTCAATCTGAATAAGTAGATTAATTAAGGATAAAGAGGTCAGTATTAATATTGACCTCCTCATTAATTCTTATGAAATAAAAAATAAAAATAAAAAAAATGAATAAATAACTATCATAATGGTGTGAAGAGGATGGCTTTAAGGTGAGAAGGGAGGCCATCTATAAAAGGATTGAGAAAGAGAGAAAAAAAGTCGAGAGCTTCAGATCTTTTTGTAAGATATTCCTGGAAACAAGAGCAGGGTAGGAGAAGGCCCTTTTGCCAAGTTCAGTCTGCACTGAGGGAACACTGCAGGTAATCGTGTCCTGAGAGCGCACGCTGTAGCTGCACTCACGCAGAGACATGTAGGAGATGTATGAAGGCAGCAGACCAAGAAGTGATTTAAAGATGAAAATGTACCAGTGGAAGAGTCTGTGTGACGTTAATGATGTCCAGTTAACCAGTGAATACAGGGTGCAGTGGTGGGTACGATAATCACAGCCAGTTCAAATCTTAGGACACCGTGATACAGTGTCCAACATCTGCAGGGTGCTTGTAGGAGCAATTTGAAGGTGAAGTTAGAGTCAGACTTTTCAATCAATGGGATGATGATCAGATGTGAGTGGGCACCTGTTTAATTCAAAGAACATGGATCTATCAAAGTCTGCTCTTCACAACATGTTTGTGGAAGTGTATCATGGCACGAACAAAGATTTCTGAGGAGCTCAGAAAAAGAGTTGTTGATGCTATCAGGCTGGAAAAGGTTAAAAACCATCTGTGAAGAGTTTGGACTCCACCAATCCACAGACCGATTGTGTACAAATGGAGGAAATTCAAGAGCATTGGTGCCCTCCCCCAGGAGTGGTGGACCAACAAAGATCATTCCAAGAGCAAGGTGTGTTATGGTCAGCGAGGTCAAAGGACCCCAGGGTAACTTCTAAACAACTGAAGGACTCTCTCACATTGATGTTAATGTTCAGGAGTCCACCATCAGGAGAACACTGAACAACCATAACAAAGTTCATGCTCAATCATCCAGGTGTCAAATCCAATAATTCTCAGTCAGGTCATCTGCACAGTTTCTTTTTCATAGAGATGTTTCACCCTCTATCCAGAGGGCTTCATCAGTCTCCTCAGACTGAGGAGTTGACAAGGGACAGGACGGCCCCCAGAAACCATCTTAGCTCCAACAAACTGGTTGGTCCACTTAAGGGTGTTTACTGCTTGGTAGGGAAACAGTTCACTGGAACTCCTCAGACTGATGAAGCCCTCCAGATAGAGGGTGAAACGTCTCTAAGAAAAGAAACCGTCCAGATGACCTGACTGAGAATTATTGGACTGAACAACAATGATGTCATAGCAGGGTTGAAGGAGAAAAACACTGTTCTCCAAAAAGAACATGGCTGCTCATCAGCAGTTTGCTAAAGATCACTTGGACAAACCAGAAGACTGTTGGAAAAATGTTTTGTGGACACATGAGACCAAAATAGAACTTGTTGGTTTAAATGAAAAGTGTTATGTAAATAATAGGTAGGTAAATACACATCAGTGTTAGTAGGGATGCACCGATACCAGTATCGGGTATCGGTCCGATACCATGTGCGTTTACTCGTACTCATAAAAGGGCTCCGATACTACAGGACCCGATACCAGTTTCATTTCATTTCATTGACTGTAAGAGTTCAAATGTAAAACATTTTATTTTTTTGTACAAGTTTGGACATACTTTACAGATTACCAATAGTAATGTACTTTGTTTATTTATGTTTGAAGTGTCTAATGAAAATAAACAGTTTAAGTTAATTAGAATGATTAAAAAAAATTAATTAGTACTTGTATCGGTACTTGGTATCGGCAAGTACTTTAATGTAAGTACTTGTACTTGTACTCGGTTTTCAAAAATCTGGTATCGGTGCATCCCTAAGTGTTAGTAACGTTATCTTTGTCTGCGGTCAATATAAATTGTCTTCACCGTACATGACTGACTGTTTAAACAATGAACAGAGAATGCGTTTCTTTGTTTAATTTATATTTTTGTAAAACACTTGATAACTTCATGGTGAATAGTGGAGGATAGAAAATGTGAACACACATTAGGAAGACTGTTTCAAGACTTCCAAGTGTTACAACAGGTTTAAAAGTAGCTGTTTAGATTCTTGGGGGTGGACAAAGCTCAAAAAATGTTCAGCCAGTATATCGGTTATCAGCATTAGCCTGGCCCTACCAATATCGGCATCGGCGAAAGCCAAAATTTCTATATCAGATGGTCAGGCTCTAATGGAAACCGTACTGATTGTGTTGAATCTGTCACTTGTTCTTGCATAGGTAGATGAAATCAGCTTGGAAAAATCTATCATACCACTTAAAGGCTGAAGCTGCCTTCTTTTTTTAATTCTCATCTTTATGGTGGTTGTTCACACCAGTCAGTCTGATCAGAATATGCCAGGCAGCTGGTCTTGTTCTTATGGAGATCAATAAACCCAGTCAGAACCAGAAATGAACTGTATTTCCAGCCTCGTAAATTTGTGCCTGCCTTTTATTAATGTATGAAGATTAATGGCCTGTGTTATTAGGAGCCCAGATTAAAGCCTGTAAAGTAAGAGTTTGTGGTTGGTCAGGGGAACCACGTGACTGCGTGTGAATGAGCTTATATAGCAATTAACAACTGAGTTTATTATTGCCTCTGGATTATTCCCTGCTATTGTGAGCATACTGGTCAGAGAGGTGAGGCTTTTACTGATGGCAGGAGGACACAACCAAACACCATCTGGTAAAGCTGCACCAGCAGGCAACACATGCTGTAAGTTTAGCTGCTCATAGCATCATCTGTGGCTCGTTTTCTGCTTAAAACTAATTAAAAATGTCTTATGTAATTTGTGTTATCAGATATCTCAGATTTGGTTACCTGTAATGTTTGAGTCCAATAAATGAGTGTTCTTAATTTAATATTTGGTCTTTTTATTTTATTTTATTTTTATCTTGTTGAAGTTAAATGTGTGGTCCATAACCTGTTTGCAAATACAGTAGTGGCTTTTAAAATGTGCGACCAGTTGTAATTATACTTGTCAAAACTTAATTTTTTAATTCCTGTTTGCACAATGTTGCTAACATGTTGTTTGTTCACACCTGATGACTTGGATTTGAATACAGAGCCTCACAGGGGCCTGCTGAGGTTATTAACTTTAATTCTTTCTGTTGGATGTATATGGGTCAATGACTGTTGAGGGCACTTTAATTTAACACGTGCATTTTTATTTGTTTACAGCTAAAACCCACAAAGTATCTCATTCAGATGAACTTCTGTCTCTTTGTCTTCTTTGTTCAGTCGATGCTGATGAGATTAAGAGGCTAGGGAAGAGGTTTAAGAAACTCGACCTAGATAACTCCGGCTCACTCAGCGTGGAGGAGTTCATGTCTCTGCCCGAGCTGCAACAGAACCCCTTGGTGCAGAGGGTTATCGACATATTCGACACAGATGGGAATGGAGAGGTGGACTTCAAAGGTATGAAATACATTCTGCTACTTTGTTGAATGTCCACTACTTAATGCTGGTGCTGAACTTAAATGAGCTGTTTTTAAACTTCAGATGTTACAAGACGTGTTGACTTCTACTAAATTTCATTACAGCTTTTATTTACACATGTTCAGCTTCACAGTAGAGGTGTTGTGATGCTGAAACATGACAAGTTGACCTGAAGCAAATTCAAGTTACGATCAGAATGAGTTTGGATCAGCTGAAGATGTCCTCAACACTTTGTTTATGTTGTAGCAGTTCAGACAAGCTGGTCAGGAACCAGGACTACATCATAAAACTAGTGTTTTTAAATCCATTAAATAAGGTTTTCCCCCTGAGGAACATAAATACAGGTAGTCCTCGACTTACGACGTAGATCCGTTCCTACGCGGCGGCGTAAACCGATTTTCGACGCAAGTCGAAATATACGTACATACTGCACCATATACATGTACAGTACTGTATTACCAAGCACTTAGCCTATCCTAACACAGTACCCTACATAATTATCAAAAAACGCATACATTTGGAAGCCACAATGAAGGGCAAAAAGAGTTAATGGCCTACTGGGATGCTGGTGACGCTGTATTCCTCCGTCCATCCGCTGTATTCTCTATTCGTTTACGACGTAAAACTGTGTTCACAGTACAGTTTTGTTTGTTTTTTGAATGTCCAGAGGACCAGACTTAGCTTTTTTAGAGGGTACAGTGCAGTATTCCTCCGCCGCTACGTTTATGACGTAAAACCGGAAACTTCGTAACTCGGCTTTTCAAAACAATATATATATATATATATATATTTTATTTTTATTTTTTTATTTTTTTATGGGAGATGCGCCGTAACCACGAAACGTCGTAACTCGAGACCGTCTTAACCCGAGGACTACCTGTAGTCTTAAAGTTAAAGAGTTAAAACCATCTTATTCATATGTTCACAATATGATGCTTATGATCAGATTTTATGATCTTTGTAGTCACAGAAAACAAAGTGATGTTTTTTGAGCTGCATGCATTCAGCTGGGACTGCTGCAAGATAAAGAATAAAGATAAATTCATTGTAAAATAATTATTTATTACATTCTTGTAAATGTAGATGATCTTACTACAAAATTAATTGACAGCTGCTGCTGATTATGACGTCACAACTCATTTCATGTTTATGATGCTGGTGAGACATTTTCATCAGTGATCAGAGTTTAAACGGTTTGCGTTCTCCAACATTTTTGCTGCACAGAACATCTGTGTTGATGTTGGGAAATGACTCAAACCTCCTACTCAAAGTTATTGAGAAGACTGTATAAAAAAGTTAAATCCATATTTTTGACATGAGTATTTTTGACATGAGGCTTTTAAAAAGCACATTAAATGTATATTTTTCCTTTTTCAAAAAAAGATGATTGTTAAAAAAATGATTTGGCCCTTTATCAGGATTTTAGTTTTGGCTCCTTGTGAAATTAAGTTTGAATGTTTATATGCTGATCATGCTGAGAAGCTGCGACTGTCTCAGGCCACCTGATCAACACACTCATCCCAAATGTTCACAACTCCTGATCGTCTGACTCAGCAGCCTCAGCACCATCGGCATAAACAGTCTACATTTCACATGTGTACCTACATGTAATAACACAAACACATCAACACTTGCTCTTTTCAAGGGCCGACGTCTCTTCTCGGTCTCCGCTTTGCTTTTGTCTGTGAAAGTCTGTGAAACTGTCTGAGAGCCTCTCTTCTACAAAATCTTCAGAATCATTACTATGGACTTCAATTTGGTCAGTTGGTCCCTCAACACAACTGATAACATTTCTTCAAAGAGAAGACAGGCTGTAGGCGATTTGCCCTGTTGGCATGCACACAGCTGGATATCTCATCGACTTGGAAGACTTGATGACGTGTCTATCTCTGCTGTCATCTGTGGATCTTAAGGACGCATATTTAATTGGATTTATGATAACTGGTTCCTGCTTTTTGGATTCGGCTGGTTCCTGGTCTATCAACACACAAGGAAGACGTCGGCAGCAAATCTGGACCTGGTCAGGCTGCCTGCCTTACATGATGGCTTGGTTCATGTCTCGAGAACCCAGACTTTTGGCTGAATGGATTAGATCTCTGGGATTTTCTCAGGCACGTTCCATTGGTATGGTCATTTTAATTTGGACATTTCGGAAGCGAGTGGACTGACGCAGACTGAACCCACCTCATCCTGCTTTGTTCCCACCTAGTCAACTGCTCCTACAGTGATTTACTCTAGTTAACTATAAATTAGTAGTACTTGAATCTTGAATTTAATTTAACGAATGCTTCAAAAAAAAAATATATATTTTTTTTTTTTTGTGTGTGTAAAGCATGTTTTCTCTTTTTCTTACAGAGTTTATTGAAGGAGTCTCACAGTTTAGTGTCAAAGGGGACAAAGAACAAAAGCTGCGATGTGAGTAAAGCTGCTTCTTCATATTTGGGTTACAAGACCCCTACCTACGCTCTGTTTCCATAGTTGAGCAGAATTCACTAAAACCACCCAGGAGTTCATTTTCATAATGAACCCAATAATTCAGATATTTTATTAGTTGTCTGTAGTAGTACAAAAGGTTAGGTAGTGGCAGTCCCCCCAGAGCTTAGTGCCTTTGTAAGACTTGATGATGTAGGTTTGCACTGAAACATATGTGAAGTGAGGGAAGATATTCATTTTAAGGGCATCAATTTTAGCCACCACAGAAAGATTTAAGAGGGACATATCCTCAATTTTGTTTATTTTTGTAAGCTAAGAGAGAAAACTTTCCTTACAAAGATTGCCCACATGATCAGTTCTATGCATTCCAAGAAAGGCCAAACCAGAGTTGGGTATCTCTTGAATGCTAGATTATCATGCAGAATTCTTTTGCACCCATGTGAACAGCAAATATCTTACTTTCGCCAAGATTAAGGTTATATCCAGAAATTTTAGCAAATGCATTTCGAACTGAAAGGGCAAATAGGATAGTCATGACAGATCAGACGGGAGTAACAAGAGGTCATCGGCATACAGAGTCACCTTCAGTTCCACGTTGTTTCTAGTTCTAGCAGATGTATCAAAACATGGCTGTAAATCATCTGTTAGAGACTCCGTTACAGCTGTAAATAAGAGGACTTCATGGGTATACCTACCTTATAGAACAATGAAGACAAAATATTCAGAGTTTGTGGTATTTGTGCCATTTACTCCTTGACGGTCTTCATATGACGATTACAGCGCATCCAGAAAGTATTCACAGCGCTTCACTTTTTCCACTTTTTATGTTACAGCCTTATTCCAAATGTATTAAATTAATCTCTTTCCTCAAAATTCTACATACAATACCTCATTATGATGATGTGAAAAAAGATTTTGAGAATTTGAAAATTTATTAAAAATGTAAAATAAGAAATCACATTTACACAAGTATTCACAGCCTTTCTAATTTGTAGTATCACTTAATACTTTGTTGTTCTGCCTTTGGCAAAAATTACAGCCTCCGATATACAGAAATACAGAATTTTCTTTTTCTGATTTCGTTCCCAGATTAGTACCTCAACACAGTCCTGTCTCGGAGACGGAGATGTGTCTGTGTTACACACTACCTTAGCATTACATTAGTGCTGGGGGGGGCTGCATGAGAGAAGCGGGGCGTTTTAGCTGGCTGGCTGTATTGTGTGCTGCTAGCTTAGTGCTATGTTAGTGCCGGCAGTTGCTGATGGGGGGGAGTTGGAGATAGACATTTTGGTAGGCAGGGTGCTCGGTTGTGTTGACGGGTGGGGCGTCCTCCTAGGATTATGGTAAGGGAAACACTGAAACATGTCTTTTGGTTTGATCTAGGCAATGAATATCTTTATTATTGTTCCCAAAACCTTACTGTTAAAGAGTACGTACCAGACTGGTGGACATGTAACGTTTGATGCTCGGCTGCAGCGCACCTGAACATGAGTTTTCCTCTTTCTGTTTCCTCCTGCTCTTCTGTTCCACGCTGCACCACAGTCGCCTTCAGGATCTACGACATGGACAAGGACGGCTACATCTCTAATGGCGAGCTCTTCCAAGTACTGAAGATGATGGTAGGCAACAACTTGAAGGACACGCAGCTCCAGCAGATTGTGGACAAGACCATTATAAATGCAGACAAGGACGGAGATGGCAGGATATCGTTTGAAGAGTTCTGTGCAGTAAGTCTAAACCCTCCTGGGTTGGGTGGGGCAACTTTTGTGCTGATGCAGTCTTTTGTAGAAGAGGCTCAAGTCAAAGGGTAAAGAAAACTTTGTAAACAAATCCTGTTATTTTATCACTGAGCAAATGTGGATCTGTCTCCAACAACCAGAAGAGTTGCTGCAGTAATATCTGTTTTAATAATAATAATAACTTTTATTTATAACACACTTTACATTTACAAATGATTTCAAAGTGCTAGTTTATAAATAAATTGTGCTGAAAACCATTTGATTTATAAATCACATAGAAATGGGGATTAAAAAAGTACATGTGATCATAATCTAATGGATTTTGGTCTTTTGAGAAGTCTTTTCTTGGACCCCAGGGTTCCAAAATTGGACCGTCTGATTTCCTGAGCCTGGACTCACCATGGCTCTCCATCATTGGGAGAGCACATTTTTCAAGACTGAAAGGGAAGTGGTGCAAAAAATTATTAATCTGGTGGATATATATATATATTTTTTTTTTTTTTGCTTATTAAAACTAGATGGGGTGTGCTCTCTGGTGGATGGGAGCTCTGTAAACCTAGCTGGTCCTGGGCAGAGCCCTAGAGAGAGAGAGTTCCGACACTTCCATAGACTCCCATTGTAAGAATGGAATGCGGAAGTCACGTGGGTCATGGAGGGGGCGATTCATAAGATATCTATGGGGCGATTCGTTCCACTAAACTGTTCCAAACAGCAGCGCTGCTAGCATCAAACGTAGTTCATTGTTGATGTTCCAGACATGTTTTCTCCGGTAAGTTGATGAAAATACAATTTTCTTTTGCCCTTGTGAAGCGTTTAAAACGTCTAAAAATGCTTAAGAAAAAACGCATAGTGTAGTGCTCACGCCACTAGGTGGAGCTGCAGGATAAGAAATAAAGAGAACGGTAGAAGGAATATCAGTTTGTGCTCAATAATTACTGAAAAACGCTGGACAAAGTAAGAAAAGTCGGTTTTTTGTGTCATGTTGCGCCAGTAGCTGCTCAAATTGACTGACAGCGACGAGCTGTTTGGAACGATTGAGAGCTACATGAACCACGTGACCGCCTGTCGGCGAGTTCAAAGAGTGTCGGAACTCTCTCTATCTAGGGCTCTGGTCCTGGGGAACCAGGGTAGAAGAACAAATCAAGAAATGTGTCCCACGAGATCCTGGCCGTCAGAAAACGTGCAGGTTCAACCAGAGACAACATTTTGCTCAGGCCCAGGTTTCAGAGTCCGTCATGAAACTGATCAAACCTAAAGTTCCTAACGTCCAGACACCCCAGCAGCAAAATGTGTGTTCTCACTGACACGCATTCCTTGACATCCAATGTACGTCGCTCGATGAATTAAGAGCTTCAGTTATGACCTGGAGTCATTTCTTCATGTTTCTGGAGAAGCTGCTGCAGCCTCGTGTTTCATCTTCAGGTGTTTAATCAAAGTGTTTGTGTTGGAACTGCTGCTGTTCACCCCTCCTCCTGACACTTGACCTGAGCACAGCAGACAATCTGCACAACATACACAGCTAATCCAAAGAAAGGTCAATCATCCGACCCACTCGAGACACGGCAGGAGAAACACCACATATCACAGACACAGGCTCCACCCACAAGATCTGGGTCACAATGAAAATGGAAATGCATCAAACCAAAAGAAAGTTGTCTCCAAGGTTTGCCAAGAGTTCCAGGACAGTCGGAGGACTGAAGCACAAAACAGACAGTTTGAGCGCCTCATGTCAAAAACTGCAGAAAATCCATACATTGTACATACAAAAGACAAAGTAACCTCACGAGAATGGATTGTTGTCCTGGGCCTTCCAATCCAAGAACCTGGACCTGAGAGGCCGATTAAACGCTCAACATGAGAAACACAAACTGCTCTGAACAAAAACTGAAGCCTGAACGACATCCTGTCTGTCGGCAGCTTTTCACTTCAGTCCAGCTGTCTGGAAACATCTGTCAGTTGAACATCAGTGAGTCCTGGGTCAAGATCCATCATGTTCTTCATAAAAACAAGTTGAACACTCACCTGTCATAAATGATCAGTGATCGTTTCTTTGAGCTCGTAGTCTCATAGAAGTCTTGAATTGGTTTAAATTCATAAAAATGTGTACGTTGGTCTTAAATATGTTACGCAAAAGGTCTTACGGTAATTTGTCGGAGCAGGAGGGGGTTAAAGTTCTGTTTAAAGCCATCTGATCTAATGACGGTTCAGAGATTAAAGTGATGAGAACCAGAACCGCAGTTTGACCCAGTCAGAGCGGGGCGGGTCACACCGTCTGATACAGAGTCCAGAGGGACCGACTGCAGGTGACGGCACCAATCAGTGTTTCCTAACTGAAGGTGATGGATTATTAAACGTAAGGGTTCACACGTGACCCACTCACTGCAGCTGGGGAGACACCAGAACTCCTACACCCCCACCGCTCTCCAACCTCTCAGGACTTTTGTATCTAAAGTCTCAACTTTCATTAAATGTTAGTGTGTTCGGCGCGCCATCATCATACAGATGTGCAACTTCCACGTGTGATCAAACTCCTGGTCTGAGAGCTGCTGTGGGAGCGAGCTCAGCTGCTGCTTTAGTTCTAATCAATAAAAAAACATGAACACTAAGAGAATAATATTTATATTCCCCAGATTGTAGCAGAGATGTTTGTCTCTGTTCAACTTTAATTTTTCCTCAGAACTCACCAAGTTCTCTGAGAGTTTCAGGTGTTTGTCATCAATATCTGCTACATTCAATCCTACACATCTGGTTGTTTTAGTAACAACCAGATGTTTTGGCTGTTTGCCTGAACTAAACTTGATTATATTTAGAACCATACTGAGAGATATCTGTACTCTAATAAATAAATTTAATAAATGATCTGATATAACAGATAAACAACATTAAATGATTACATGAGCTGAAATCCTGAAAAAAAAAATAATGTGGAAGTAATTAATTGGAAGTCATTCTAACAAAAACAAATTAAATGTATGCTCTTTAAAAACTTCCTATGCTGTTATTTAATAAAAATATATCTGACAACCTCTAAAAGTAAACTACAGAAAAGTTGTTCCAAACCCGTCTCTTCCTTCAGAGTGACGTTGGTCTTGATGGTTCTAGGTGTTAAAACATTTGAAAAAATTTTATTATTTTTTTATCCAGCTTTTATCCATGAGGATGACTCTCAGCTACTACCACACCAGTTTTAGCTCAATATCTGTAAATTGACTGAGTTTAAGATCAATAAGCTGTGGTGGTCATATTGAATCGGGTCAAAGCCAAAAGTTAATTGGTTGAAGCTGTAAATCCACTGATTACCGTAATTTCTGGACTTTTGTGTGCACCCATATATAAGCCACGCCCACTAAATAAAAAATATTAATAATTTTGTACATATATAAGTAGCATTTGTCTATAAGCCATGGGTGTCCACTTTGTACATGAGATATTTACACACAAATATTTTTGAAACTTTTAATTATATGCGTACTGGTAACATACACTAATACTGTAGTAGTAAATGTTTTTTTCTAAACTGTGCCTGTAACACGGTTGGTTTGAAAAATAATAATAAAAATAAAAACAGAAGAATTTCTCTCTTCCCGTTTCTTTGATTCATTTGTGACCTGTTTGGTAATTTCATTGGTCAGATTTTTTTTAACCTTCATATACAGGTAGTCTCATTGAGTCACGAGGACCCACCCCCCAAGAGAGACGTGTATTGGGCAGTTATGTGAGCTCCCAGGTGTGACGAGGCTAAATGTTCGGGTGGCAGGAAGCTCGTTGGCCCATCAAAATAAAATCCATAAATTAGCCGTAGCATTGTATAAGCCATGGTGTTCAAAGCGTGTGAAAAAAGTAGCAGCTTATAGTCTGGAAATTACGGTACATGTGAGTTTATTTAAAATGTAGCCACTCAGATATTTTGCTAACACCGCAGCAGTGAGCGATGAATTTAAACAGAATAGTTTGAACCTCAGATCCTTGTGACGTTTCCTGTCTTGTTCTTTCTCTCCCAGGTGGTCGGCGGTCTCGATATACACAAAAAGATGGTGGTGGACGTGTGAGCGCCCCCCCTCCTCCCCTACGCTGACTCCCCCTCCTTGCCCTCGACACTCGCTTTCTCCACAATCTGAAGTTCTGCTGAAGACATCAGGCGAAACGCTCTGTGTGTAACTCACTGGAAGTATTCTGTCTTTCTCTGTCTGGAGCCACTTTTCTTTCAGAACCACGAGCCTCGTGAAGCCAACTTTGAAGTGTTGTTGAACTGTCCATCCTCAATAACCTGCTCGTAGCACACTAAGACTGAGGGGCGTCCGTTACTCAAGAGCACCTCCGGTTTGGGTGAGAGGGCAGGAAAGAGGGGAAGGGGGGGTGCAGTGAAGAGGCTGGTTGGCTTGTTCATATTTCATCTCCCCCCTTTTTTTTTTTGGTTAAGTGTTTATTTTTTTATATTTATTTTTTTGTTCTTGTCTTTTATAAAGAAGAAAAAAAAAATACAAGTATATCTCGGGTTGTTTTTGTGAGAGGAAGTGTGAAGTGTTTGAACCGTCGGGTATGAAGTGCCAACCAGAACATATCCACACACACACACCAGTTCAGCTTTTTATCCTCCGCGGTCGCCACACTTCCACCTGCACCACTGCTCCACCAGAACATTAGTTCACATTTTCTCTTCGTCTCGTTTCGCTCTCGCAGTTTGAACCGACCAGTGAAGCTTCCAGCCGCTCTCGGTTAGCAAAGCAACTCCTTCATTTTTTTTTTTCTTGCAACAAATCTGCTAGTTTTATTTATATTTAATAGGTTTTTTTTTTTGTTTGTTGGTGGAGATTCTCCTTGTTTCCTGTCGTAAAATTCTAGGTAGATAAATTAATGCAAAGAAAATGTCTTTCCAAATAAAGAAAAATGACAAAAAAAATAAAATAAACGGTGGCTTCAAACGGGAGACGTGGTTTATTCCGTAAAAGTGTCCGTAAGACGATCTCGAACGAACCGAAGCTCTGGTCTCGCTGACGCCGCCGCCGCGAGGACAAAGCGATGTAAGCGACTTACCTGCAGGCAGCATTTCTGAACCAGTATGTGTATATTAGGTCATCGGTGTGTCTTCATCTCATCGATCGGGTCAGGGAGGGGGGCTCCGTCTCTGCTCGAGCCATTCTGGATGTCTGCTCCGATTCTCTTCAGCGCAGACGCCTGAGATCTTCACGCGTTAGCATGACCAGTGTGCAGCTTGGTAGCTTTAGGGCTTTTCTTTGGAGCGTGTACATTTCAAAAGTTGGCTTCCACTTCCTGTTCACTCATTAAACCCAAATTCAACCTTTAGTTTGAGGACAAACGCTTCCTGCTGTAAACTGCATCGGGATAGGTGGTGATTTTGCTGCGGACCCCCCCACCCCCACCCCAAAGCTCTGCACGGCTTGGGCCTCCCTGTGCTTGCATGACATGGAAGTATATTATTTTGTTGTGCATGTAGATCAATTTTTTGAACTAAAACTCTTGTTTACACATGAATGGTGATGTTAATATATTTAAGAACTTAACGGTATACAATATGGATGTTGCCAAACTTTGGTAAATGTACACATATTCTGAGCGGTAATCCAAATGAACTGAACTACATGTAAGTTTTTGTATTTTACCCGGGTCAGCGAGATGCTTCGATTCCAGTCAAAGTTGCATATCTGATCCTGTCTCAAACTGCCACACACTGTACTCAGCTTAAAGGGGAAATTTGATGTTTTTTATTTTATTTTCATTTTGTATATAAGTATTTGTTAAATGCAGTTCTGGCTCTCTGTTCTTTGTATAGTTCAGACCGCGCTTTAGTTTGTAAGTACTACTTTTCTCAGAGGGGCTTGGGTTTTCTTTTATGTTTGTGTTGGAGTATCTGAAAAGATAAAAGTTTGAGAAGGTGTTTTTTTCCCTTTTTCTGCATGCTGCATATTCTGCTGTGGGACTGTTGGAAACTTGATACTGTATAAAAATGAAATAAAATTTAAGGAAACTTTAATATGTTGGAAGTATTCAGACTGTCATTTTTCTTTTCATGTGAGATGACCTGTCAGATGTTGGTGGTTCTAGCAGAAAATGTCTCAGCACGAAGAAAACGTGTCGATAACCAAGTTCGTCAAAACCTGAGGCGTTGAAACGACGATCAGAACAAAATGACATCCAACCATGAACTTTACCTGCCTCTTTTTTTTTTTTCATTTACCCTTAATTTATCCAGGTAGTCTCATTGAGCCACATCATTTTCAAGAGAGACCTGTTTATGGAGCAGATGGTGGGGGCTAAGGGCCTTGCTCAGGGGCCCAGAGTGAGGGTGGAGGCAGGTATGAGAGTGAATCTAGGTGAGAGAGTGAATGATTGTCTCATTGGTCTCTGTGATGGACTGGAAACCTGTCCAGGTGTCCCAGTCTTTCTCACTGACCTGTGCAACCAGCAAAGGGGGAGTGGTGACGCAGTGGTTAGAGACGGTGGGCCTGTGATCAGATGATCGCCGGTTCAAGCCCCGGTACAGACATCGAAGTACAGACATCGAAAAAGGTAGAATACCCCACATTTTTTAACCACTGCGCCACCACTTTGCTGGTTGCACAGGTCAGTGTGAGAGACTGGGACACCTGGACAGGTTTCCAGTCCATCACAGAGACAAATGAGTCATTCACTCTCACACCTAGAGGCAATATAGTGTTGCAGTCTAATGCATGTTCTTGGTCTGTGGGGAGGTATCTCACATATGCACGACGGAGAGAACATGGAAACCACCCAGAAGGGCCCTGGGCCAGGATTTGATCCAGTGCTGAGAGGCAACAGCTCTACTAACTGCATCACCGTGCTACCCCAAACAAACCTATTCCTTGACTTTACAGCATAAAGGAAAAATATTTAAACTTTTTTCATGCATCACATTTTTTATTAAAAATGCAATTCTACAAAAAATCCTTCAGAACAATGAAATGGGGTTTATTTTTTTAATTATTTTAATAACTAAAAGGCTGCAAAATGGCATGTGTTCAGTCCCCAAGTCAGTAAAGGTGCATCTAAAATATTTTTTAATAAGTTCTTTTTTGTCAAGTCACTTTAGAAAGTGAAACGCACATTCCATTAGAGTGGAATATTCTAAGCCTTTAGTTCTAATTTTCATGATTAGTTACAAATAAATGAAAAACCAAAATGTTATCTCTGAATCAGATGTCAGAAGCATATTACCCGCTGAAGATAAAAACTAGACTGTTGCTCAGTGGTCCAATGTCCTCTTTTCAGAAGTAAATTTTCAAATCATTTACAGTATAAAGTCCCAGAGTCTGTTGGGAGTCCAGAGTGAAGTTTCCAGTCAGTGATAGTTTGGGGCCATGTCCTCTGCTGGTGCTGGTCCAGTGTTTTCTGGAGTCCACAGTCAACGCAGCATCTAGCAGGACATTTTAGAGACTTCATGCTTCCTTCTGATGACAAGCTTCATGGAGATGCTGGTTTCATTTTCCAGCAGGACTTGGCACTGGTTCACACTGACAAAGGAACCAGAAGCTGGCTGTTGAATATTCTCATTTTCAGAGACATTCAGTTTGGGTTTTCATCATCTGCAAGTTATAATAATCAAAATGACAAGAAATAAAGACTTGAAATACAGTATTTAACTTCACGTGTACTGAATCTATACGAGTTTCACTTTCTAAGATGATAAATTTCCTTTAACTCGGAGCAGTTTCCACGACCCTGATGATGAAGACAGATCCCACAGCATGCTGCTGCCACCACCGTGCTTGACTATAAAGTAGGGATGGGGCCGATCCAGTATTGGTATCCGATACCAGCATTATTTAAGTATCGGATCAAACCTGCCGATACTTTTCCGATCCAGCTTCAAAGAGCACTTGTGTTCAATTACATTCTGTGACTGCCCTTCTTAACATTGTGTGAGATAAACCCAATGAAGACATTCTTAAGCCTTACAATAGGGGGGTTCCCTATTGTAAGGCTTAAGAGTGTCTTTATTGGGTTTATCTCACACAATGTTAAAATGAATAGTTTGGGTGCAAAAGTTTCATTATACAGTCAAATACCTGGACAGTATCGGATCGGGAAAGTATCGGTATCGGTCGATACTGAGTTAAAGTGAGACTAAACCAGGTTGAGACGGTAACTCCTCCTTCCAAAATCTCCCTGAAAATGGGCGCGTCGAGAGACAAGGAGGGATGGAGGTAGAGTTGTGCTTTTGTTCACGCCTCCACCTGCAACAACCTAAAACAAATTAAACCTCTAGCCAACAACATACACCAAGCAACAACAAAGAATAAACATGTAGATGTATTTATCTATTCCACCCATTCCATCCAAAACCAAAGGCCTAAAAAAATGAAAATGAAAAGAAAAATAAAACCGCTTGTCAGGAGTGAAATGCAGCACTTCCATATAAGGTATGCACTTCTCATCTCTGCAGGGGATTGGCTCTGCTTGAACCACCTTTGTGACATCAGAGTGTACAAGACACATCAGAGTGAACAGTCCTGACCAATATGAAAATTAAGGTGCAATAACCTCTGTTCAACCCAAAGGACTACCGTAAACACAGTTTTAGACCAAATATTGCCAATTTACACAGATATGCACAATTATGTGAAAATAAACACAGCCATAGTGCTAGATAATATTTTAAACACATTCTAGGGAGTTTATCAGCTAAAAAAAGTTAATTTTGGGTTTAGTCGCACTTTAATAAGTATCCGTATCGGATCGAAAGTGAGAAATGTGGATCGGTGCATCCCTACTATAAAGGTGTCATCGTGCTGACAGGCGATCATTTGCCTCAGATGTTGATCTTGATGTTTGGGCTCTTCCATGAAGTCGTCCTCTGTGCAGCTTCTAGTGGTCCCAATAACTTTTTTTAAATCAACAATTTAGAGGCAACGAACTGAAGGGATGAGTAGCAGCCATTTTTAAAGTCTGATTTAATTACTGACATTTTTGATCTTTGGTTAGAAATTGTTCTTGTCCTTAAATGTTTTGCCTTTTTGTTTTTGTGCGATAAAATCGTTTCTAAACATTTGTCAAATTGGTATTCAGGAAACTGCAGATCCCACAAGTAAAAAAGAAAAAGAGTTTAAGACTTTCCTCCTGTCCAGGTGTGAAGATTCAAAGGATTTTTATTTATTTGCCAACAAACATTTTTCACTGCTGGCCAATAAAAAGCTACTTGATGGAGACACAATAGAGCAGTGGTCCCCAAACTACGGCCCGCGGGCCGCATCCGGCCCGCCCCCACATTTGGTCCGGCCCCCAGAACAATAGTAAAAAAAAAAAAAAAATTTTTTTTTTTTTACAAATGAATACATGTACAGTACTGTACGGTCACCAAGTACTTAGCATATCCTAACACAGTTTTTAAAGATGAAGGAGTAAGTTGAATTGTCTCCCTTTCACATAAATATTATTTTCACACAGAGTGGGAGGAGGAGTATTTTTTTGTTTATTCTAATTCAAAGTCTATTTGCCTCATCTGTAATTCGAGCATCACCTGGCGTGGATGGAGAGTTCTGGAGTCTGCTCTCAGAAGAAAAGTATCCTTACATCCGAAGATGTGCTTTGAACTAGCACTTTTTGGATCTACCTACCTGTGTGAGTCTGCTTTTTCACACATGAAAATCATCAAGTCCAAAAACAGATCCACAATGACTGATGATCATCTGGAGACCTGCCTGCGCCTCCCAACCACCTCATACTGCCCCGCGCCTCCTCCTCTCAGTGTCAGAAGTGCCACTAAGGTAGAGACACATTTATTTTATACAGCTTGCACCAGATGACACCATCCTGCTGCACAGAGCAGCTGCCTAGTTTTGATATTTAGGTTTTATTGAGGTTTGAAATAGTTGTTGGAGATTTCCTTCAAAAGTAACTCTTGGTTCAAAAAAGGTTGGGCACCCCTGATTTAGGCACTCCTGCAATCGTCACACTTTTTCCTGTTAAAAACTGACTCCGGCCCCCCACCAGAGAAGGGAAAAGTTATGTGGCCCTCACAGGAAAAAGTTTGGGGACCACTGCAATAGAGGTTTGGTTTGAAAAACTGACATTCCTGATTTGCTTCGACCAAAACCCTTGGAAATAAAAACTTGCTGAGTCATTGTTTGCCCAACATTGATCAGGCACTTCCTGTGATTTATTCACAGAACTTTACCACCAGCAGTTCATTAAAGTGTGAATTTATTTTCTATATCTGGTGAGAATGAACGAGGCGATGATCAGAACCCATCACAGGTCCTCACAGGAAAACGTGATCCGGTCCATCATGGTTCAGAACCTCTCTGCAGTCCTGCTGGCCACCACTCTGATGTTCCCGTAGACCTTTGAAGGTGGACTTCCTGTAGGGGCACACGCAGTTGAAGGTCACTTCTCGGCACTTGTAGAGCCGGAGCTGACCCAAAAGAAAACTCACCTAAAATTAAGTTGCAGATTGCCGTCCGAGCCATCTTGATATTCTGGAAAGAACCTAAAATGTGGACTTTCCTGTACAGAGACAAAATGTTACATTAGTTCTAGATGTTGCAGAATGTCTCACGTTAAATTTGTTCTCGGGGTCGGTTCAGCGACACCGGACCACTTACGTGTCTGCGAGCACAATCCGAGTTTTTGTCACATTTTCGATGGTGTATTTAGTTTTTCCTCCTTTCCCTGCTATTCTTCCAATGGCCCGGGACAGGTGGTCACCCTTCAGAGGTTTTACTGCATAAACAAGACGTTTGACACCGAAACTAACCTGGGGGTGTGAAATACATGCACAGGCTGAAAAACAGGAGAGATCTGCTGTTCTTACCATCTGTCACGTCAAAACTTTCCAGGAAGAGTTCATCTAATCTGATGAGAGCCAAGGCATCCTGGAAAAAGAAGCTGAGGGTTACCTCAAACAATCATGGGGGGTCTGTTAAAACCTGTTTATTCCAAATTTCAACAGCACCAACAAAACATCTGCTGTTTTTAAGACATTTCAAACAGACAGAACATCCTCCTGTACAGTGGTCCCGCCACACTTCGTAGGTCCGGCCTCTCTTCGGAGCCCACCAGGACTTTTTTCTTCTCTCCATCGGACCACTCAATCGTACCAGTCCCTCACCGGCCACCTGAAGGTCCGCCCCCAAAAAATGTGCTTCGGCGCTCATGGGCTGCACAGAACCAGACTCCCAGACTCATCGGTGAACCCGAGAGCTGCTGGCCCACGAGGACCCCCCAAGCGAGGACGCGCCATCCATAGTTCCGGCGCTCCCTCCAGAGCCCACCACCACAGATATTAATAAAGACTAAAATAAAAATAACGTTGTTACTTCGCAGATTTTCACTTGTTGCAGGGGGGGTCTGCAACTGTACTGCTGATTTATCATGGCTTATTCCAAAATACCTCTGTCTTGGCATCAAAAGTGTTGCATAAAAACTAGAGATGGAGAAACTAATCTGCAACTAACTTAATCAAATGATATGCGACATGATTACTGAGGAGGAAGATGCAGCTACAACCTATAGCCAACAATTTAGTTTTAAGTGGTAAACTTCTTCTATATGGCATTTAAACGTCCGGTTTATTTAAGGAGTTGTTAAATGTGTATTTAAATTAAAATTTTGGGGTTAATGTGTATTATTCATTTAACAAAATTCAATTGTTTTAAATCCTGTGCTGTATATCAGCCATCAAATGCCCTGATTCCTAAACTCACATCAGTCAAAAATAAAAGCGTCCAGAATCATCTGAATTAACTGGGTTCTGCAGAAACAAGAAGCTGCAGGTTCACAGAAACTCACTTCAACCTGAAATCCAAGAACAAATGCTCTGACAAAGTCTGCTGCCTTTGTGAGCGCGCTGATGTCCTGCGTATCTTTGCACGTCTGAAAGACAGAAGGCAAGACGACGATGATGCTGGTGCGCTGCAAACGAGCATCACTGAGTCAGACGTGCTGAGAAACTTACTTTGATTTCAACATTCCTGGTTCTAAGGTTGAACCTGACTTGAAGCTGTAAATTCTCCACGATCGGAGTGAAGATCTTTAGCCAGTTTTCTTTAAGTGGGGTGTATCTGTTAGCAGGAACGGCGACTTTAATCATCTCATCTGGCCCCTGAAACACACAAAACAATTACATGTACTTATTGGCAAAAACAATCAGTTCTGTTTATAGAAATATTAACATTAGCACTGAATCCACTCAGTATTTCAGTAACAGCGCATCCATATGTTTACATGTTTGTTTGTTGTTTATCTTTTGTTAGTTCGTTTGAGGTTTTCCATGTGAACTGATCAGAAGGGAAATTTTATTTATGATGCTAACTCTAATGTAGCTGCAAATTAATCTGAGATGATTTGTAAAGTTGATGTAGTTTGTGTATTACAGTTAGATAAATTAAGTAGAATTATTCATTTTGTGATGTAGTTTGTGTATTACAGTTAGTAAAATTAAGTAGAATTATTCATTTTGTGATGTAGTTTGAAGGTTATCATTGGTTGAACAAACTGTGAAATAAGGGGCAGATATAATAAGATTTCATCTTCTTTCTGCTCCTTTCATTTTATCCTACTTGTATTCTTGTATCTGATAAAACTGTCTTGTATTGTTCTTTTAAAATGAATGAATAAACATCAAATCAAATCAAAAGTAAAAACATAAACAGCGACTTCCGTCAGCTGTCAGGTTTCATGTCTTTAGTGCGCATGCGCAACGCAAAAAAAAAAATCTGTTAAAGGAACGGAGAGCGAAGGATATAAAATCCTGAGTGAATAAAATACATAACTACATTATAATAATGTATAAAAACAGACACACAAGGTGTTTTTACCTGTAATTTGTCACTTGAAATCGGTGGAAAGTGCGGCCGTTTGTTGTCCACGCTGTCCTCGGTGTCCATCATGTCCGCTCTCTTGTCGAGTTTCCGTTTCTTCGCGGGCCTCTTCTTCACCTCCGTGAACGGCTCCTCCTCATCTTTACTCCCCGCGGCGGCTTCAGCCACCACCGGACATGGAGTTTTATCTGCGTCCATCGCGAAGGCGTTTTAAAAACTCAAATTAAGAAGAAGAAACTGAAGCTGGTTTTGGCTGGGAGGCATCAGGGTGTCCTCGTGCAACAAAAAGGACCCAAACAGCCACAATATTAACGCCTGAACATAAAAAAAACTAAATAAATAGAGCCACTCCCTACACGTTTAAAGCAGTGTATTTTAATTTACTTTTAAGTATCAACCTATTTTTTGTGTGTGTATAACGTTGATATTTTGTATACGCAAACTTTTAGTCAGGCATTCCTTTGGACAGCTGCGGGCTTAAAGTAGCTGTTGGTGGCTACAAGGCTAACTGCAACACAGAACCACTGAACGTTGTTTATTTTGTAGTGGATGTTATTTTTGGGGGGGTACATTTGTACCGTTTTGAACCCGCTCCGTGAAAATGTCCTCTCCGCTTTCAAAGCCTCAGATAATCGCTCACGTCCAGAGGAGTTTAAACTACACGGTGTTTGACAGCAAATGGATTCCCTGCAGCGCAAAGTTTGTGTGTTTGGGGAACTTTCCCAGAGGAACCGGGGTGATCCAGATGTACGAGGTGCAGCACGGAGAGGCTCAGCTCATCTCCGAGGTAGTCCCACATCATCTGTGTGTGCAGAACTTATTAAATATCCGGGTTTCCCGGAGCTAACTGTTTAACCAGAGCCATAGATCTACATACATCGCTCTATGGCTCTGGCTCTGTGTTTAACCAGGCGTATCCATGGCAACAGGGAGCTGGCAGGGAAAACTCACGAGCTCTATTTGCTAGTTGCTGCTGTATGGCAAATACAAGATATCTTTTATAAATAAACATATAAATATAATTAAATCATCATTAGCTGTTGTTTCATATGATTAATATCTATATATAATTAGTCTGTATGTGTGAGTTTATACAAACAGAAATATAAACACTGGTCCTGAGACAATTGTTTTATACTAGGTCAGGGATGGAGCTGTTCAACAAGTTTTTATGATTTGACACCCTTTTCCTGTATTTGTTTCAGCGCTCTTGTCGTTTCAACATAACTTGTTTACATATCACTAACTAAACAGTGTTATGTTCTTCAGGTGGAGAAGCCCAAACCTTTAAAATGTGGAACGTTTGGAGCCTCGACTCTTCAGCAAAGACACTTGGCAACCGGGGATTTTGATGGAAATCTCAATATTTGGTAATGATTCATTAAAACCCGCTCATACCACATCGTCTATGTCTTTCCAGTATATTCATTCATTCAACCTTTAATTATACAGGCTAGCCTCGTTGAGTCACGGGGACTCATTTACAAGAGGGACCTGTCTCACTCACACCAAACAACCATCCACTCTCACACTCACACCTAGGGTCAATTTAGAGTCACCAATCAGCCTAACAAGCATGTTTTTTGGTCTGTGGGAGGAAACCGGAGTACCCGGAGGAAACCCACGCATGCACGGGGAGAACATGCAAACTCCACCCAGAAAGGCCCCGGACCGGGATTTGAACCGGCAACCTTCTCGCTGAGAGGCAGCAGCTCTACCAGTTGTGCCAACGTGCTGCCCAATATTGGGTGAAACGTTGGTTAAAGGGTTGGATTGATGTTGGAGACAAACCAGCTCCTTCTCTTAAGTTATCAGGGGTCCATCCTGGGTCCTCTCCTATTCTCCTTATACCTACTGCCACTTGGTGCTATTGTCCGGAAACACAACATATCTTTCCACTTCTACGTCGATGACTGTCAAATCTACTTCCCCCTAAGAAACAATGGTACATGCTCTATCTCTGCTCGACTGCCTGGGTGACATCAGGGACTGGATGGCTTTAAATTTCTTAAGTTTCAATGATAAGAAGTCTGAAGCCATGTTGTTCCCTCCCAATGACACAATCTCGAACCACTGCGTCAACCTTTCTGCTCTAGCCCTGTCAGAAAAACAAAAAGTCACAAATCTGGGAGTGATAATGGATCCTTCCATGAAACTCAACAGTCATGTACTTTGTAAAGATAATCATCAAATCCTGTTTTTTCCAGCTGAGGCGACTGTCTAAGCTGAAGCCCATATTATCAAAAAATAACCTGGAGACAGTAATTCATACATTTATTACATCTAGGCTGTATTACTGCAATTCACTCCTGGTTGGTATCAGTCAGACCACCATTGCACGATTACAACTGGTTCAGAATGCAGCTGACCGATTTTTAACCAGTACAGGCAAAATAGAGCACATTACACCAGTCTTGGCCTCCCTGCACTGGCTACTGGTTCATCTTAGAGTCCAGTTCTAAATTCTCCTGTACATCTACAAATCGCTGAACAGCCTCGCGGCCCCGCCTACAGTATCTCTCAGATCTGATACACCCATATGTCCCACCACGTGCTCTGAGGTCAGCGGACCAGGTACTTTTGACAGTTCCAGGAACTCGTCTTAAATGCAGAGGTGACCGGGCCTTCTCTGTAGCAGGCCCAAGACTTTGGAATGAGTTACCTCTGCTCGTCAGACAGGCCCCCTGCACCACCCTCCCTCTCGGTGTTCAAATCCCATCTAAAGACCCATTAATACTTTTTTATTTTTTATTTATTCATTTCAAATAAAAATAACATTTGAATAAACACATGACACAAGACATGCAATATGAACTTAAAATGAAGGGTGGCAGAATGAAGAGAGTATCTTATTCTATCTGCCCCCACTGCACAGAACAAATCAATTAAAAAAATAAAAACTACAATAAGCAACAAGAAAGAGAGATGAAAATATGTAATAATAATGATAGTAAGTCAAGAAACAAAAAGGATCAACACATGTAATTAGCAATTTTGAAATTAGACAAGATAAATCAATTTATATATTTTTGCAAAAAAAAATTTTTTTTTATCGTATTCTTACTCTGTTGCTTTCAACACCAGCTGATCTATGTTTGGTCGTTTTATTTATGATCTTCTATGTTCTTATGTCTATTTTTTGTCCTTTGTTGTTGTGTGTTGCCTGTTGTTTGTTTGTTTGTACAGCACTTTGGTTGGCCTTGTATCTGAAACGTCTTCTAGAGCCTAACATTCACCCGAGTAAATAAAAACATTGTAAAGATTGACTTTTGACTAAAGAGACAGTTATTTGTTCATCCACAGGAGTCTGGAGGCGCCCGAGGTGCCACTTTACTCCGTTAAGGCCCACAAAGAAATCGTGAACAGTATTGATGGGGTCGGTGGTTTGGGGGTTGGTGATGGGGCTCCTGAGATCGTCACTGGAAGCAGAGACGGTGAGTGTTCAGATTCTGGTGTTTCTGGTTGTCAAAGCTTTGATTTGAAGTAGATGAGACTGTGCTGTGGGTTTCAGGGACAGTAAAGGTGTGGGACCCGCGGCAGAAGGACTCACCTGTGGCCAACATGGAGCCTGTACAAGGAGAGCCCAGGAGGGACTGCTGGACTGTAGCATTTGGTAAGAGAAGTGTTCATTCTCTTAGTTCCACACAAGTTCTCTTAGTTAAAATGTTCCACACAACTTTTTTATATTAAAAAGTCTGAATCATTCAGAATGAGTTTATTTACCATTTCTATTGTAAAAACATTCAACTAAAATATTGACATGATCATTTTCACGTTACAAAGAGGAAGCATTCGAGAATGCCTCTATCCTAACAACTTATTGAAGGAGTTCTCTTCCTCCTGTAACATGTCACAGATTAAAGTTTTTTTCTTCACAATTTCAACCATATTCTATTTTCAGATGCTAAATGAAATACGTCTGTGATATCTGTAATTTTCTACAAAATAAAACGGAACAAATAAACAAAAAATCATCCTACATAAGTGCTTATTCCCTAATCTTTATCCTTGTATGATTTTAAACTGTGATCACTGGGTTTGACATATTTTGAGGCTTTTATTCTGAAATGTGTATTGCTGATAACTATGAGTTTTTACATTAACAATAGCAAACTAAACAATGTAAATGCCTGTCTTACAAACCAAGTGACAATGGTTTATTTTTCTGTTTTTGTAATAAATACACGTTCATCTTTCCTCTGCAAGAGCAGGAGGTTTTCATTCAGAAGGAAAGTGGCAGCGTGATAAATGGACTGCACCTTTCTGCCCAACCAGAATACTCAAAGCTCTTTACAGCACAATCTGTACCCTCATCCACACACATTCTAAACATTTTATTCAGTTTATTTATATACCGTAGTATCAAGTTACAACAGAAGTCTGCAGGGCTCTGAACAGAAACATTTACATATAAAAAAAAATAATTTAACACTATTTATCTGAGAAGCAGAATGCTTTGAGTTTAACTCCATCACAGAACTCTCATTTTGAGCAAGCATGAAGGCAACAGTGGAAAGGAAAAACTCCCTCAGGAGGAAGAAACCTTTAGCAGAACCAGACTCAGGACAAGCGTCCGTCTGCTTTGACCAGCTGGGTTTGAGAGGAACAGATACACAATGGCAGATAAAAAAACACATATAAAGATGTATCAAATGAAAACTATTCAATTTTAACAATTCATTTAAGTAAATTAGGTCAATTTGTCCTCTAGTAATCTAAGCTTAAGACAGCATAACAAGCCAACCCTAACTATAGGATTTATCAAAAAGGAAAGTCTGTACATTCATGCAGCACTCTACAAAGGTAATCTGAATAAATCATTTTGTAGATATAATCAGGGCTTTACATCACATTCATGCACCGATGGGACACACATCAGAGTCAGTGAGGGCTTCAGTGGCTCGGCCCCTTTGACTTGTGTCTGCTGGTGGAATCGAACCCCCAACTCTCTCATTGAAGGATGGCTGCTCTACCATATCTGTCCCATAAGAAGCCTTCACTGCTGTGTTCAAGCCAACCTCCTGTTGGAATCTCAGAAGTAGCTTTTAACACCTGCAAAACCATCAATCATGTACAACAATCAAATGTTTTAGGCCAGATGTCCGACTTGCTACTCACAGAAACAGCTGGAGGACAACCAAGGCCAAAGTGGTTCAGAAAAAAGGTTGTAAGTTCAATTCCAGGTAGATAACACCAACAAAGGTTGTGTGAAGACGTGTGAAGTTGTTGTTGGTCTTCTCTGTGTTTCACATCCATCCAACACCTTTCAGGCCACGCGTTCAGTGATCAGGACCGATGTGTGTGTGCCGGCTACGACAACGGGGACGTCAAACTGTTTGACCTGAGAAACATGTCCCTGCGGTGGGAGACCAACATCAAAAACGGGGTGAGGTCACCACAGCCTGAACATTATTCACACTTCAAAACGTTCCCCAGCCTTCAGCACGGTTGAATAGTTCCAGTTCTTCTAGTCGAGTCGTTCCCAAACACAGAGTGCTGATGTTTTCTGATAACTCAGCATTTCTCATCAGGACATAGTCTGAGGCTAAAACTGCGAGGCTGTAATTTGAATATAAAATTATCTTCTAAACATTAAATTATCTGACCATGAGCATCATAATTTACCACTGGTGTAAGGTAATCAAAGACAACTTTAAAGATCCACTGACGTGATTTTTCTACTATTCATCAAATTGCTCAAAATATATATATATTATCATTTAAATATGTTTGTTTTTGCAAACAAAATGATAAATCACTTTAATTTTGCTTTAAAAGTGATTTTGAACTTCAAGCCGTGTTTAATCATGGGAAATCCGATTACACACGAACGCACCATCTGTGACGTAGTGTGCAGAGTGTGAGGCAGAGGGCTCTGGTCTCTTTAATAGCGGACAATTTAAAACCCGACAAATTTATCAATCTATGTGAAGATTTGAGTTATTTGTCTTCATTTTGGGAAGCAGAAAATAGTTTGGGTGATGGAACAAGAAACAACAGGATCTAATTTAGGTCTGATGCTGTATCAGACTTACCTTCATGTGGAGCTGCTCATACCCGCGCACTGTGACAAGCCCAGAGCTCTGCCTCACACTACGTCACAGATGGTGCGTTCGTGTGTAATCGGATTTCCCATGATTAAACACGGCTTGAAGTTCAAAATCACTTTTAAAGCAAAATTAAAGTGATTTATCATTTTGTTTGCAAAAACGAACATATTTAAATGATAAAATATGTATACTTTGAGCAGTTTTATGAATAGTAGAAAAATCATGTCAGTGGATCTTTAACAATTCTTTAAACAGCAGGGAGCCTCTTCAGACTGACATAATCTAGTCCAGGGGTCTGCAACCTGCTGCTCTAGAGCCACATGTGGCTCTTTGGTTCCTCCACAGCGGCTCTTTCAAGCTTTGACCAAAACTAACATAAAACTAAATTTTATTTGTTGTTATACAAACAACAAAAAAGGATTACTGGTAGTTTAAGCCATTTTCCTGTAATTTATTTTGCAAATATTTTAATACTGGAACAAGTACAAGGAGTAAAGCGTACCCACTTTATGCTATAAAGTTTCTATACTTAATTAATTTTTCCACAATTAAAAATATTACCTAGGTCTGCATAGTTCATAGCTTTTATTCATTAAAAAAAACTCTCTTTAAAATAATCTTTTTTTTCCATTTGTCTTAAATTGTAAAAATATAAATTATTAGTTATTTTATATTTATAATGTCACCCCTAGTGGCCACAAAAGCTCCTTCCAACAAACCTAAAGTGGCCCATGGGCCACCAGTTGATAACCCCAGTTGTAGCATGTTGTTACGGCTCTGAACACTTTTAATTTAGTGAACAAAGGCGTAAAATGGCTTTTTTGATTGTAAAGGTTGCAGACCCCTGATCTAGTCGGTTCAAAGAGCCCAACGAAGAATAATTCAACGTTATGATTACCTGTGATCTGCTGCATAATCTGTGTCACCATAGAACCTCAGGGAGGATAACGGTCCCTTCGCTCTTACTCGCTTCCTCTTGATGTCACGTGAACATGTGGGTGTAGTTTGTGTTGGAGCCCTAACATCTGGTGGTGTTTTTACACTGTGAACAGGTGTGCTGTGTGGAGTTCGACAGGAAGGACATCAACATGAACAAGCTGGTTGCCACGTCACTGGAGGGCAAATTCCACGTGTTTGACATGAGGACACAGCACCCCACCAAGGGCTTCGCCTCCGTCTCCGAAAAGGTAATTAACCTGGGTGGGATGTTTATGTTCTGTAAATTCTTCAAATAGACTATATGCCACGGGGGTCGTGACGTACTTCCGGTAAAATGCAACCCACATCCGCCACTTCCGGTTCCTATCCACTGCCGTTGTTGTTAGCGTTAGCTCCTAGTAGCAGACCATGACAATGACCCGAAACGGGAAGCGGCTGCGAGCTACTGGCACTACAAGTGAGTTCCGTTGTGTCCGCCCACCGGTGGGTACAGCTGTTCCGAGGGGGGTTTAGGGCGAAAATTTAACCCGGCTATCCGTAGGGGGAACATCGCCATGATTTTATATGGATTTATATGTGTATAGAGTTATTATTGGTGTGTATGCAGATGTTTAGTTAATTGTATTTACTCATTTATGTTCATGTCTTTCCCGCTAACCGGAAGTGCGCCGTCTGGGTAATGACTGCGGAAGTGCTGGAACGGAAGTCCGTGGCATATAGTCTATTGCACAAGGAAAGGGACATGTTGGTTTGAGCGAGTTCACAGATGGACGTTTGTCCAACACCCTGAGGCAGAGGATCTCTGAGGGGACAGACTTTTAGTTCAGTTATGTCTTCAACACGCACCCTAAGTTGTAGGAAGCAAACGTTCTTCTTTATTTTAGGCTCACAAGTCCACCGTCTGGCAGGTGAGACATTTGCCCCAAAACAGAGACGTCTTCATGACTGCAGGGGGCGCTGGTAACCTGC
>JBBPBX010006090.1:0-14347 GCA_038048925.1 Garcialebias charrua
TGGAAAATATTGAACACTACCATTTTCAGCCGCTAGAGGGCCCTCAAGTAATATGGCAAGCAAAGTGTCTCATTAATAGGTAAAAGTATGGCGGTAATACACCGGAAGGTTGTAAGCTGCCGTTAAACCTCACGGAAGAAGAAGAAGAATAGGTAAAAGTGGCTATTAATGAGACTCTTGGTTTGCCATACAAACCACCTTCGTCTTGCTGCAGAACTCCTGGAGCAAACATCAAATCATCTGTATTTCTCTGTGTCACCCAGGTGAAATGCAGCTGGTTTGACCATTAAAGTGCATTTATTGAGGAAAAGTTAGACTGAGACACACCTTTGTTATAATTTCGAGCAAACAAATAATTGTTTTTTGAGTGTTAATCTTATTGCATTCGTATTAAAGTCCTCCCGTGCACGCTCCCGCAGCCACCATTTTGCAGTCAATCGATTTTTGGTAAAATGGTAAATGGAGCTTATCCACCTTATTCCTGAGGGTGTCACTGTAGAAGCGATTATGTGTCTTGACCCCGGAAGTAGAATTTCAGCACTGGCTCCTCGTTGTTTACTTGCTAATCTGCACACGTCGTTGAAGTTCTGTTTTCTGTTATTTCGAGCTAATATTGCCGCAAAGATGTCCTTGTGGAGCTCGGGTACGTGTTGCGCTGTTCGTGGCTGTACGAATAATCAGACGAAGTTGAATTTGTGGCTGCAACTAGTGTGTGTTGAACATGCTCCGAAAACAAAAACCTGCATCCTTCTTGGCTGGGCTACGAGAAACCACCTGAAAAAAGACTCTGTATCCTCCAGAGGATCGAGAACACCAGGTATGATTTAAGAGACAGCTTTTAGTGTTATGATTTTATGTAGTCAGTGATTAAATGATACTAATATTTTCGTTCATAACTGGCAAATAAACACACGCACCTATATGTATGCTGTGTGTGCGTTTATATATATAATATAGGTGTGTGTGTGTTTATTTATATATATATATATATATATATATATATATATATATATATATATATATATATATATATATATATATATATAATATAGGTGTGTGTGTGTGTGCGTTATTTAATATATTAATTGTGTGTGTGTGTTCATAAATGAACCCTAATGTTTGTATACTGTACTTTTACTTTCAGATGGGCTTGATGAGAGTGTGGAGCTGCTCAACACCACCAGTCACATGCAGCATGACTGTTGGAATGTGGATTGACATAATGTCAGAACAAACCAACAACCTTATTCTATGGTTGCCCCGTGAAACAATTAAAGCAACATGTTTTGCAGAAAGCTAAAAACTTGGACTCCAGAAGTGAATCATACATGCAAATAACACTGTGAAATATTTATTGGCTGTTTCTCCCTCTGGAATAATCATGTTTATTTCAGATGCTTATGGTGGTAAATGCAGTGACAGGTATATAACACAGAACTCTGGGTTTCTGGACTATCTGCGTGCTGGAGATGAGGTGATGGGTGATCGTGGTTTCACAGTGAGGGACCTGCTGCAAGAGCTATGGTGTCAATGTAATCGTTCCAGCATTCACACGCAAAGGATGCCAGCTTATTTCAAGTGAGAAGTGAGAAGACATTAAATGTAAACATTTTTCTCAAACATGTACAGTACTGGTGTACTTGCTGTAAACGTAACACAACTCAACATGTTTTTTAAAGGATGCAATGTTAACTATATTACATTAGAAAAGTATTTGCTAAAATGATTCATTTGTTATGTACAATAGTTGACTGTTAACCTTCTTACAAGGTTAGTTTTTGTGTGCACTATATCAGTTAATTTTGGATTAAACTACTGTTTCTATCTAAATGTCACTTTTTTCATTATCAGGTTTTTAAAGACCGTTTCCTGTCTATTTCATTATTTGTTTTCGTTTATTGTATTTTTTAGAGATCCAGGTATTTTGGGCAGAGATTAATTTTCTTTGCAATAAACTACTGTTTCTATCTAAATGTCACTTTTTTCATTATCAAGTTTTTAAAGATAGTTTCCTGTCTATTTCATTATTTGTTTTCATTTACTGTATTTTATTAAAAGTTCTCAAAGTGCTTCATTTGTGAATAAGTAACGTATTTGTCAAAAGAAATGTCAAGCTCCAGGTGCTCAGTTGGGGTCCAGATAAACATCTTGCAGCTCAAAAGTCCAAAGCGACATCATTGTTAGCTGGACCTGGAGATGTGGATTTTTAATGCTTAGACTGGACTCTGTGTTTGCCTTAAGGTAAATAAAGTGTCCCACCTCTCTTAACATAACAGGACCAACCTTGTTAATGTGAAGATACTAATAAGCTTCAGAGCTTTTCAGATTGCTCATCGCTTCGCCATCTGAAGCAACTGTCAACAAAGTAGCTAAGTATGCTAGTAGCTAAATATGCTAGTGTACGTTATTTTCGGCCACTTCTTCAAGTCGTCCTCCCACCCCTCAACAGCTGTAGGTAGCGGTAAAACAATATCTCCACATTTGAGTTGTGATTGTTCGTGTTCCCACATATTTTATGACCTAAAACCTCTGACGAAAACCAGTTAGCGCGTTGCTAGCGTGTAAAAAAAGTGCCGGTTCTGACTTTCGGCGGAAGTCGTACACATAATTCGCGCAAAGCATCATGGGGGCCAGGAATAAGGTGGATATAGCGCTTTCCAGCCCCCTGTGAGGAGCCCCAAAGCGCTTTACAGTACCAGCCGCCATCCACCCATTCATACACACATTCATACACCGGTAGCGGTAGCCTGCCATGCAAGGCGGCATCCAGACCTACCGGGAGCAACTCGAGGTTAAGTGTCTGTGTTGCCCAGGGACGCAACGACACATGGTGGGGGGAAGCGGGATTCGAACCTCCAACCTTCCGATCGGGGGTCGGCTGCCACTACCACTGTGCCACGGCCTTTTTGATAAAACACCGGCCCACGTTTCCAGGTGGTCAATGGTGACACATAATAGATGCGACTTACTGTGCTTTTTTCCACTTTATTAGACATTTTTGGACTGATGACCTATACGGCAGTGCGGTGTGTACGGCAGAAAGAACGGTAAGTCTAATAGTTGAATTATTTTTCTTACTTTTATTCGCTTTCATATTTTTCCTACTCTTACATTTAAGCTTGTTTTTTTAATCAACGCTAAATGTTGAAACTGTCTTGCTGAAGTCGACACATCAAAAAAATTCCCTATTGTTTTACTCTCACCACCTGCTGAGACATCATCTTGTGCATTGCTCGCAGTCAGAACAAGTTCTCACAGAACTTTGCACTGAGTATTCTGTGGGAGGTCAGAACTTCATGGTCATGTTTGTTGATGAAGACTGAGTTTGTTGCAACTCCTCAAACTGAAGAAGTCTTTTGGATAAAAGATGAAAAGTTTCAATAAAAATAATTTGTCCAGAGGACTTGACTTAATTTTTTAAAAACAATTTGTCCAGAGGACTTGACTTAATTTTTTTTTAAACCTGGATTATTGTGCATGCATCAGGAAATGTATTTTAGTCTTGAATACTCAAACAAGGTACCAGCTTGTCAGTCTGGTCATAATGGTAAGGATATAGGCACTGGTCAGTTTTACTGATTTACCTATATACTAGATGAAAAATTGAGCAGGGTTTAGCCTGAAAAATTATCATCAATATTCACGGGTTCTCTTTTTTTAGATTAATACCTATAATTCTGTGACTTGGAGGTAAGATGTAATTGACAAGAAACTTTATTATATTTGACCTACCAAAGGTAGAATAATTTAATAACAAATCATTAAATTACATCACAACATATGTACATGGTTGATCGATAGAATTTCCTATAAATTTACTTCAGCAGATGACATCACACGTTCGTAACTTCTAGGTACAACAGAACACAAGTAACTGGTCTTAGTATAACTTATCTCTGTAGGCATTTAACTTAAAGTTTTGGCTTAGAGGTTAAAGAAAAGTTTAGGAGAAGTAAGATGGAGGCTGGAAGAAAATGGAGTGGTGTGTTTAACCAGGAAAACATGGCAGCTCTCCGGCCGATCTCGGCTAAACGTTGGTACACTTGGCAAAGCATCTGACGACTTTGTTACCTCGTGAAGACGGTAAATCCCCCTTGGTCCAACTGGTCAGTCCGTTTACCGTTTTCAGCGTCTCCAGACGTGTGCGTCAACTCGGACCGTAGTAACGGAATTTCCTGGTCTGATCTTTCAGAATAAAACTTTCCTTGGAGGAAAGTTCATTCAAATGGAGCTTTTCCGCTCAAAAGCGGACTCATAGCCAGCAGTGCTATGAACCCCAACTGATGACGTGTCATTGGCATTCAGACAGACGTTCAAATCAGTTCTTAGATGAAGACTCACATTCTAGTTTCATCCGCAGACTGAAGGAAAACAGGAAGTCAGAGCTCTTTTAAAGCTGACTTGACCCAGAAAACGTAGCTCTTTCTGATTGGGTGAACTGGCAGCAGGAGAGGCATGTGGTGACATCAGAGCGTGGCAGGAGGTTGAAAAGGAGGTCAAGAGATTAGTTCATGTCATAAGTCTAAAGAGTTAGTTTTAAGACGCCATTTATGATTAAAAACTGATTCATTTGCCTTAACACTTTAAACAAGACACTGTTGACCTGTTGGTTTTGATTAAACAATGTCATTACAGCATCACATTTGAGAGCTTATTAATGATAATAGCAAAACAGATATTATTGATCTTGATTATTAAGTAGGACAAAAACAAAAGTCTCTTGTGAGGATTATTCTCCTGAGCTCAAACTAAAATGAGATAAACAGTGTCACTGAATCTTCACTTGCAGGTTTGAGAAGAAAAATGCATCATGATCACATTTTGAAATAACATTGGATTTCCAACTTGAATTAAACAGTTTGAATTAAACAGTCTTTGACTATCAAACATTGAATTCAATAATGCTTACTTAACACAAGGTTATTCACGAACACAAAATAAAGGAATAAGAGATTCTCTTGTGACTTATTGTGTTTTGATTTAAACTAAATGTAATAAAATAGTGTTAATGTCTTTTTACTGAAAGTATCAGTGAAAAGGTGTCACAGGGACAGTTCAAAGAGACAAAGGTGTATCAGAGACCACCGTCTGGTCCACTACATAATAAAACTACTTTTCCAGACTGAGGTAGCTTAGAGAGATATCTACAGCAGGTAAGATATTGTTTGTTTATAACCTTTTTCTAAACTCTACTCTAAAATTATCTGAACTATTGCTTTAAGAAACAGAGTATTTAATCATTTCGTTTTTATGCATAACACTAACCTTTCAACAGTCAGACCGAGCTGACTGGTGGCTTCTTTAATCTTGCTTTGAGCTTCACAGTGAAGCATGTTGGCAGCGGGGACCCCCTCTATGGCCAGGACGACGTCACCAGGACACAAGTTGGCATTAGACGCCCTACTGCCAGGAGTGATCTGGAACAGATTTAGGGTAAATCAAGATGACTTCAAAAATTAATCAGAAGACTTCTAATAATTACTTCCTGCCAGTGTCAATAAGTTGACGCACAGACAGAAACATTAGCGCTCCACTAAACAAGGATTTATTTCCCATCAAGACTGGGCACGTCTTACATTAGAATGCCTTCAAGAGCTTCCTGTCTTTCTCATAAACTCCTTTCAGATGGTCCAGCTCCTGTGAACATTCTTCATCTGCTCTTCATCAGGGACACTTCATCCCCTTGTACAGTTCTGTTTCCTAACCTGTTTGTTCTCCTGCTCACATCACAGCTTCATGGTATTGTCTTTCCCAGCTTCTCACCTGGCCTCAATATGTCTCTAAAATGAAAAAAGATTATGACACCATTGAAAAGTCAAAGTGATGATGTCTTTACGACCTAAATGCTCATTTTGCATGCCAGCAAAGCTGCTGCTGCTCACTGGAGAATCCCCGTTATGGACTGATATTGTCTAAAACATGAATACAGTCCAGCTCTTGTCACAAAAAACAATAAACGTGCACAGTGATGGCATCCAGATGCAATATGTGCTCTGTTGGCCAAGACACAAGTATTACAAGAAAGAATCTCCAGCCAGAACTGTACTGGGATCAGAGAGGATACCTTCAACTAGAACTGATCCCACACTGCAGGACTTGGCCTCCAGTCTGTCATATTGTGTTACTGGACACGACAAACGGAGCTGCACGGAGACGTTACAGTCAAACTATGATTCGGTCATCTGCCTGTAAATAACAGGAGGGGGTCATGCTGCCAAAAAGGGAGCAGTAATTTATAGAAGAGCATCTGCTGAAGAGACTGTTTTACCGTTTCAGTGTCTGTGAACTGAATCTTTATTTCCACTTACAAAGTACATCTGTTTGAAACAGAACCACCTTTTTCTTTGTATTGTTCTGTTTTTCTATTCTATTTCTGCTTTTTTTAGGTTTCAATTGAAGGAACACAGTTCAACACACAATTTACTGTAAATGAAAAAGTGTGGAAAAAAATCAAATCGATATACATACATATAGTACATTACATACATACATACATATAGTACATTACATACATACATACATATAGTACATACATACATACATACATACATACATACATACATACATACATACATACATACATACATACATACATACATACATACATACATACATACATACATACATACATACATACATACATACATACATACATACATACATACATACATACATACATACATACATGCATGCATGCATACATATATACATATAGGCTTTTAAATTTTATAAAAATATATAAATAGGCTCCTAAAAATATTTATTCATTTGTTTTTAGTGTGCTGACAAGAAGTTCTTTGGACATCATGATGGGATCTACCAAAGGAAAACAAACTCTAACGATCAAATGATGAGAGACTTTTATGTATTAGAACAAAAAGCCCAGAAAAACTCTTTCTCTTGATCTCGTTTGTAAATTGTTACCGAAAGAGGTTTTCGTTGCCGTTTGCTGTAGCCAAAAAAAGATGGCTATCTCTTGTGTTTACGTTCCACAAGCAGCTGGGAGCCCCGATGAGTCATAGAGGCGAGGATGTTCCTGACCAAAAATGGCTGCAACAGGACACGTCTGTTGTGTTGGAATCAAGCTGCTAAGTTCACTGCGGGAGAAAAGCCTTTCACATCTGATGCAGACACTTTATAAACTCAAAACTTTAAACTTTGTTTTACAATTTCTTTTTATTACGCATCAGATATCATGTGTTCCCACTGGGCTTGTGTCCTCTTTGATTTCTTGCCCGCCTCTCTCATCACTGCTGTCATACCCCGAGTGTCTGCTAACACAACAGGTGGGACGTTACTGCCTGTAGAGCTATCTGCTTTGATTTAGTTCCTGAGGTCTTTCCCTAAATATAGATGAACACTGAGCCCAACTACGGACTGCTAACGTTTTCTCATTTTGGCTCTTCTGACTTGAGGGATTCAGCTAAACAAGTTGATCCAAACACATAACGGGTCAAATTCAGACAGTTTGCTTTTGCAAGTTGTTGGGGTAAAAAGCAGCAGGAGGTGAAAGATGTCACCATGAAGAGCGACTGACAGTTATAATAAAATTCATAATCTTATTCAGTATACAGGTACTCCCCGACTTACGAGTGCATCGACATACGAGGTTCCAGACTTACGAGCTGACTAACGAACAGTAAAGTTGTACAGAACATACAGAAAATACAGCACTGGTATGTGTTTTTAGATGAAAATGTGTTATTTAGCCGTTTGTAAACAACGTTCTGAGCATGTTTATGAACCATTATGTACGTTTGTGTTGAAAAACAGGTGTTCGTAGTAGCGCTAGCATTCATTTTCTGACTTGCGATCGAAAATCCGGACTTACGAGCGACACGTGTTTCAGGTTCCGACATACGAGATTTCGTGTTACGAGCACCTCGTAGTAACGGAACTCGCTCGTAAGTCGGGAACTACCTGTATTTAATAATTTTCCCCTTATTTCATTCTTTATATAACCACATTTTCTTTACCTTACTCAGCAAAGTCAAAGTGATAGTTAAAATCTTTTTGAGTAGGGTTTTGTGGAAAGGTTATGAACAATTTTCATCTTACCTGTTGTAGATAGCTTTTTGAATGACCTCAGTTTTAGGAAATTGTAAGTTTAATGTCGCCCTGATTGAAGAATGAACAGCTAACCTGAGCAGAACAAAGACCACATGTTGCTGCCCTCTTAAAACAACTCTACCTTCAAAAAGTTCATGCAAAGTCAATTTTATAAAACCTTAAACTACTATCAGTTTCATGTCACATAACTACACTAGCATAAAAGATACTTGAAGTGCCCCAGATAGAAGGAAGTGAAATTTATGTCCAGTCTCTTAATTGGAGTTGGATCCTGCCGGAACAGGATCCAGGAAATGCTCTTATTTTGACAGGGTGTGTTCTGGTAACTGTTTGCTTGGATCCGGTAACTCTCAAGCTTACTAATAATAAAGTTAGGGACAAAAATGACTGCCTTGAACGAATAAAGCTTATATTGGATGTGTAAACTGAAAATAATTACATAAACACTCATTTTAAACACAACAGCCAATTTTGATCTGCCTCTTCAAGCAGCCTTTCCGCATCTACTCTTGGAAAAAAATCTCTGCACCCAAAAAAGTTGTGGGGGTGAGTGATGAGCTAACCAGGCAGTCATACACTGGCTCCTGGAGGTTTCTTATCTGGAATCGGACAACAACAAGCAGGGACAGTGTCAGGCTTGGAACCGTCAAGTGGGTGGGTGGTCTAGGATGCTTGACAGAAGCGGAGTGTTTACAAACGTAGGTAAACTTAGATTTTTAACAACCTGTTAAAATACACCAAAAATGCAGGAAATCACATCTACTTTATTCAAAAATTTCTGGGGGAGGGACCCTCAGAGTCTCCCGCCCCCAAGCCCACCACTATTTGCGTTGTGGCATCGACTGCTTTACAAATGAAGCCCTGCTCAAAACAAACCTTTAAGTGCAAAAACTCAACCTCTTTTACAAATAGGGACTGCGAGATGTTCCTTCAGTTTACGTTAGCAGTTCCTTTGGGATTCTGATGTTGGGTTCTATTTTGTATCAACAGGAAATGCCACATTCATTCCAGGAAATGATCATTTCCATGACATATGTAGATAAAAATAACTTGCAGTGCATCTATTTTTGTTTAATTTAATGTGTCTGACTAATCCAAAAACCTTTTTTTTTTTATGTTGTATGGTTATAAAAATGTTTTTCAGCTTGAGTGTACCAGTTTAAGATGATGAGTGAGTTAAGCCAACGCTGACTTTTTCTTTCCACTGAACAATAGAGTGTGATATCTAGTACACTGTCTCATCATTCCAGTCCAGCAGATGTATTCTTCTCTGTGTTGACTCAGGCGTCGGCATGAACGTCCTGCAGAATGCCATCAGTCTTCCTTTCTCTCCGTTTGGTCAGATGTCATGATGTTTTCCAGGTTTCAGAGAGAAATCACACTAAGGGTTCAACATTACTGTGTGCATTTTTACACATATTTTCCATGTTCTTGAATTCCTCTGTCAGAAACGTGCATGTGTAAGTGCACGTGCCAAGAGTCCAATGTAAGCTGCTATTTGTATATAAGCCCCATGTATTTACTGCAGCACAGGTGCGAGCTCCACACCACACCAGACAATGTTGACTGTAAAACAAACGGATCCCTCTGGAATGGAGCCCCAGAGAGAAAACACACTCATGTGGATATATATTTTGTATATATATATATATATATTTATAGATAGAAAACCCCCAATTAGGGAAAACATAAAAGGAATCATGAAACATTGAAAACATTTGTTGTAGCAGTATGAAATAAATTTTTACCACTTGTTTTGGGTCTTACAGTAGAAACATCACTTACCCTGGAGATGGTCAGGGGCTGGTTGAAGTCCTTTCCTCCTGTCAGGCGGAAACCCCAGGGGGGCGGCCCATCCAGCACAACATTCACTGGCATGATCCCTTATATATATATGTATATATATATTTTTTTTTTAGATCTCCCAGCTGTTGTCACAGAGGCGTACAGTAAAGTGCACACTGCCAGGCTCACAGTTAAAGTGCAGAGAAGATGAAAAGTGATGGAGATTTTGAACCCTTGAAAAAAATAAAAGGTGGTGGGGGGAGGCAGAGGGAGGGGAATGGAAAAAGCCTACCCCATGAGTGAGGTAATTGGTCAGATTTTGGGAGTGGATCATCATTCTTTATTAGTACTTCATCAGACATGTTCCTGATTTCTTCTCATCTCTTTAGTGTTCTCTCCAAACAGAAGCCAGCCTCTTCCATGAGCCTCAGTTTTCACTTCTGTTAGCCTCAGACTGGACTGGGACTTTGAATGCCTACTGGGACACTCATAAACAGACAGAAGCTGTAAAACAGTCTCTGTCCAGAGGCCAGCCAGTACCAGCGCTTCTCATCTCTGGACTCTCGGGGTCTGGCTGCTTTCGTCTTGCCGCTCTTCTCCTTATTTGGTCTGAAGGCAAAGCTCCTCTCTGAGGCCCTGAGATCCTCGCAGGCACATTCCAGCCTCTATTGATCTGGATCGAACCCAGTCTTCTTACCCATTGTGTTTGATGACAACAGTTTAAAGTGAAGTTGAACCTTTGAATCAAAATGTTCTTACACCTTCAAAAGTTTGTTGCAGTTATTGCCGTCCTGAATGAAACGTCACTCACAGGACCGATTGGCTTCAAAAACAAAATGATCCATGACAGAAGAACCATTTCTCCTCTGCACACTGCATGTAGCTATGTCTGCATATTTCAAATACTTACACAGTATGTACTAATAACAGGGTGGCTCAGTTGGTAGAGCTGTTGCCTCTCAGCGAGAAGGTCACCAATTCAAATCCTGGCTCGGGACCCCTCTGGGTGGAGTTTGCATGTTCTCTCCGTGCATGCGTGGGTTTTCTCCCGGTACTCCGGTTTCCTCCCACAGACCAAAAACATGCATGTTAGACTGATTGGTGACTATAAATTGATCCTAGGTGTGAGTGAGAAAGTGAATGATTGTTGTCTCTATACCGTATTTTCTGGAATATAGGTCGCACCTGAATACTGTATAGGTCGCATTGTCCAATTATTGCCAAAAATTTGGAAAAATCCATGTATGGGTAGCACCTGAATATAGGTCGCACCTACGTCACCGCCAACGTAACGCGTCATCCACCACTGACGTGACGCGTCCCCGCTGAGTCAACCCGTGTTTAGCTCTGCTGCAAATGTCTGTCACAGGAGCGCACAGCAAGGCTTTTAAGAAGATTAACACTTAAAAACAATTATTTGTTTGATAAAAATTATAGCAAATATGTGTCTGAGCTAAACCTTTCCTTAATAAATGAACGTAATTGTAAAATGAGCTGGATTTAAAATTTTGTTTCACCGAAAGTGATAAAAAGCCATAAATACGTCGCAGGGCATGCAAATATGATAAAAAGCTGCGACCTATATTCCGGAAAATACGGTATTCTTATTGGTCTAGTTCATTGTCCATTCCACCCAAGACGACAACAGTCCCCTTTAATTTTTGGCTGAGTTCAGGCTACCATAATTAATTCTGGAACTGGGCATTTCATTTGTAAACAAAAGTTGCCATTTCCGAGTTAAAATGAAAAAATAAATGAAAATGAAGGGTTTTACTAGCCTGGTTGATACCAGACCCATGTCCTTCACTTCGCTTTGGACTAGGGTCTGGCATCTCTGCCATAGACAACGATTTCTCCTGGAGATTTTTGAATGGACCAATCAGAGAACAGGAGGCAGAGTTTTGTTAGTTTAGCCTGACGAGGTCCAGGCTATCAGATAAATTGCTCAGAAACCACTCGGTGGATATTTTTTCTGCCACCAGTGTGTAATTATATGTCTTTAATTTACTGACTGTTGGCCTAGATGAAACATTTGAGATAAAATTCGATTTTTTATCATTTATTTTCGTAGCGCACCCGAGGCTGTTTGGAAAATATCAAACCGAAACTATTTAATATCCAGCAGATTTGACCATTTCGTGAATTGATTTAGGAACTGTTAAGCTCAGGAACACTTCTGATATAACGTCAGCTATGAACTATATTTTTTCTCAGCAGAGAAATAATAGTTTTTTACCTTGTTTTGATGAAAATTCGTTCGTGGCGGCAGCCATTTTGAATGACGACGTCAGTCGACATCGTTCAAAACTCCGCCTTCTGCTCTCTGATTGGTCCGGTCAAAAATCGGCCGGAGAAATCCTTGTGGATGGGAGAAATGCCAGACCCAGCAGTGAAGGGAAATGAGAATTGAGCGGAGCTGCGTAGGAATGGCGAGGGCCAGGCTAGGGTTTTACCACTTCAAGCCTCAAAGTCCAGGAAGGCGATTTTGTGCATAAAATTGTAGTGACAGCTGCAATAATAAATGCTTTAATTGTGCTTCTTTTGATTTATATATCAGTAAGTCAGTCGTCCATGTAGCTACTCCTCAAGCTCCAGTAAACATGTTGCTGTAGGCGAGACAACCCCTGTACTGGGTATAGTTTTTGAGTTTGAGGCAACTCACTGTGGGCAAGCAAACGATCTGCTCTTTTACCCGTTCAGCGGTTTAGCGTTAGCAAAGCTAATTTTATTAGTTAGTGGAATATGGATTAGCGAAGCTAACTTTTTGGTTGGCTGTGTCCACCACTGAGAACAGAGAAAGTAACATTTTAATGTTAGTTGTATGCTCGGCAGGGTCTCATTTGTCAAAGTTTTTTTTTTAAAGTTTTTTTCCTAGAAATTTTAAAATCTATGGCCATACTGCACACAGTGCTTTCTAATGACCCATAATGCAATGGTGTAATCTACATTTTTGTAGTGGATATACTGTGCTTGGAAAGCAAAGTACAGGTAGTCCTCGACTTACGACGCCCCCGACTTACGACGTTTCGGACTTACGAATATGCATCTCATAAAAAAATATATAGCCTATATATTTTTTTATAATGAATAAATAAATGTACAGTACTGTACAGTTACCAAGCACTTAGCCTATCCTAACATAGTTAAGGAGTGAGTTGAATTGTCTCCCGCTTCCCTAGCAGGCTCCATTCACATAAGGGAGCTAGCTCCCTTTATGTGAAAGGGAGATAATTCAACTCATTCCTTTATCTTTAAAAACTGTGTTAGGATAGGCTAAGTGCTTGGTAACTGTACAGTACTGTACATCTATTTATTAAAAAAAAAACAATTGTTTTTGTGATCCTACTTACGAATTTTCGACTTACGAACGGCCCGTAGGTACGGAACTCGCTCGTAAGTCGGGGACTACCTGTATACTGTTAGTACAATGTAATCAATAATTAATTTTGATTTTTAAGCATACTGAACATTTTGAAATTTCTCTGATGCTTATATTTGTATAAAGGATCAACAAACTTTGTACAACAGTTGGCTTTGTATTAAAAACATGTTGCAGAAGTTATGAAACAATATCAAAGCAAAGCGCTCCATACCAATAGATTGTTACAGAAGGGTTAAACGGCCGTTTAACATATCAATGACACGTGTCTAATGATATGTCATGTATCACTGGGCACTTTTAAGTGAGTACCGTACTGTATACGGAAATTCATAAGCTTTTCTAATGGGCATACTCCGTATGCCAGAGTATCACGTAGACTACACCACTGCCATGATGTGTACCGGTATTTGCAATGAGACAGTTCTTCCCTAACTCGGGTCCTTTTATTTAAGATCCCGATGATCTTCTCCACAGTGAGGGAACATGTCTGTTTCATCTGGGTGACTACTGCAAGTTCTTTCAGTAGCACGTAGACGATCTGGCCTTTTTTCGTGGTGGTGTGACAATGCAAAAGTCATCAGGTGTTGTGTTCACCTTTTTTGGTACATCTTTTTATGGCCCTTTCCATCCTAGTATTGTCAGTGACACACTTTTAGCACAGCCCATGATTTAACAAGTCACAAACTTCAGATTCTTTGTAGCTTTTAAAAATGTTAAGAGACAAAAGTTTGTTTTATGCCATCTGGGTGTTTCCATTTAAGCACACATTCTTTGATTTTTGACAAAAACTCTCGGAAACTGAATTAAACCCAATTTTTTTCTTCACAATTAACACAACACATTTAACAGGAAATGCCTTATTAGAAATGTGATCAATGTGGTTGGTTGGTTGGTTCTCAGCATATGGCACAACTCTATTCCAGCTTGCAATCCACCTCTGCTGGCCTATGTGTTGCCCGTTTGTTTGTACAGCACTTTCGTTGGCCTTGTCATGTTTTAAGTGCTCTATAAATAAAATGGTAATGGTATGGCACTGAACCAGTCATTTAAGGACTGCCATTTTAGTCAAAAATTAGAACTAAGGTTTACTAATCTACTAATGTCCAGAGG
>JBBPBX010006090.1:15894-32537 GCA_038048925.1 Garcialebias charrua
ATAACTTGTAATGCTAATAGTAGTTAGCCTGGTTACTAAGCACAGTAAAATCCCACTAGATTTCCATTTTCAAACTGGAAAAGTGAAGTTGAACATGGTCATTCACAAATTAATCAAGAGGTCAATGGAACACAATTTAAAACCCATTTCTTTCTTTAAACGGAGGCTGTTTAAAAAGCTATCTACAGGTAAATTGCAACCTTTTGGTAGAACCCAACTTCAGATGATCAAGTTAAATAAATCATATACCATATTTCCGGTGTATAGGTCACACCTTTTAATATTTTTTTCAAGGCCTGCGACCTATACACCGGTGCGACCTATACATGGCTTGTTATCACTTTCGATGAAACATTTTTTAAAATCCCGCTCATTTCACAATTATGTTCATTTATTAAGGAAAAGTTCAGCTCAGACATATATTTGCTATAATTTTTAATCAAACAAATAATTGTTTTTAAGCAAAGCTGGGCACCGCTAATTAAAAAATTAGTTCCACAATTTCTAAAACGCTTATTAATTTTTTTAGGTCCACAATTTCAAAAGCACAAATGTCTTATGAAAATTAGGGGAAGCTAATCTAATCCGCTATTTATATATTATATTATATATATATATATATATATTTATATATAGCCGGCAGCGTTATCAATATTTGCACTACACTGCCAACTGAAAAGTAACAAAAATGATCCTAAAAGGATGAAATTACAAAAATCAAAGGATTTATTTAATACTTTACGTACATATATTCTATTCGGCCACGAAATTAACAAAAAATAGAATGATCTTTTAATCCCTAAAACCACGTTTAAATCTCAAATACACGGGTGTGTCGCCACCGCATTTATACATGAAAGTAACCCAAATACATAAAACTAACGACTCGCCGTCGAATGGTCGACACAAAACGCACAATAAAATACTCCGGCCACGTTAATTTGGCTTGAAACAGCTGGGTTCTCTAAGGATTTCCATTAGTAACCCAGCACAACCAACCGGCAGACACAGTTAGCGTCTATAGGTAGTCAACAGATTTAATGAAAAGTAACTAAAATACATAAAAATAACGACTCACCGTCGAATGGTCGACACAAAACACACCTTAAAATCATCCGGCCACGTTAATTTGGCTTGAAACAGCTGGGTTCTCTAAGGATTTCCATTAGTAACCCAGCACAACCAACCGGCAGACACAGTTAGCGTCTATAGGTAGTCAACAGATTTAATGAAAAGTAACTAAAATACATAAAAATAACGACTCACCGTCGAATGGTCGACACAAAACACACCTTAAAATCATCCGGCCACGTTAATTTGGCTTGAAACAGCGGGGTTCTTTAAGGATTTATGAAGACACCGAGCGCAGCCAGCTACAGAATTAGCCCCTGAGTTCAACTATGACCCGGAAGATGGAATAGTCCATTTTTAGTAGGGGGATAAAGAAATCGACCGTTTTTTTATTGCGTATATTTAATGATCGTTTTCATCGTAACTATAATTATTTTTATGTTAAATGTACATTAACAAGCATGAGCAATGTTAGTGATGTAGGTGACTGCACGGGGCGAGGCGGGGCCGGGGCCACTGCTGAAATGGGACCCCCAGGCATTTACCTACATGGTAGAGCCGAGTCTGTTCTCAGCTCTGCCCCCCCTCCCCCCTCCAACCCTTCCTCCTCTCTGCTCTTACGGTGGGGAAAAAGGTAAAAAACAAGCAGCATAAGAGCTTGTAAATAAGTTTATTGGTTTTTACTGATAGATAATTAGTTATTAGCGGTACTGCATTTTAAATAAAAATAGCACAAATCCGCTTATGAATTATAAAAGTTAGTCAATTCACAAAAACGCTGACAAAAAGTTTAGGTCCACTATAAGCGGAATAGCGCTTTAGCGCTCTCTAGCGTTCATCCGCCCACCTTTGTTTTTAAGTGTTAAATCTTCTTAAAAGCCTTGCTGTGCGCTCCTGTGGCAGACATTTGCAGCAGAGCTAAACGTAGGTGCGACCTATACACCGGTGCGACCTATCTAGGGATTTTTCCAATCTATTGGTGATAATTGGACAATGCGACCTATACACAGGTGCGACCTATACACCAGAAAATACTGTAATTTGAATTCTGCTTATTGTCTGTACCAGTTGCTCTGTGTTTGGGTCCTACACTTGTCCATAACACCATGACACTTGAGGGTTATGGTTGTTATGTATCCTGAAGGGATTTAATGAATATTTTTTTTAAACCTCAGTTTAGGTCACCTGAAGTCTGCAGCCTCCTGCTGCACTTTTTTCACTCAGCTTCAAACAGGCTTGATTAGCTGAGCTGCAACACCTGTTGACTCTCTCCCTTTATAAGCTCAGGGCCAAAGCCTGAACAGTGTGGAGGTTTGAAGGTAGAGGTTGGTTGAAGCCAGCAGAGGTCTTGTGGTCAATCCAGCTAAAGGTAAATAAGTTTGTTGCTGAATACAAACTGTGGTGTTGTGAAGCTTGTAGTGCAGGGAGTTTCTCCACCCTCCCTGGTTGTTTGTGAGCTCTAGTTAACCTAGAGTTTGTTTGTTTGTTTGCTCCTGTTGGAGTGTGTGTTTGTTGGAGCACCTGAGTGCTCTTGTGGATGCTCTAATTGATCTAGAGTTTTGGCTGTGGTGTGCTCCTGTGAGTTGTGTTTTGGAGCACGGTGTGCTCATAAGGACTCTTTAGGTAGAGTGAGTTAGGAACACTGACAGGACTGACAGTGTTCTGTTTTGTAACCTGAGAGGTGTGGACTTGAGCTCTGAGGCTCAAGTGTGTTGAGTTTGGGACTGTAAGAGGTTTGTGTCTGTCCATAGGACAACAGTTGTTTTTTCCCTCTTACATGTATTTACTTTCATTACTTTTGGTTGGGTAAAGCGGTAGTCCTGTTTTCGCTATTTTATTTGTTTTACATCCTGTAGGCCTAGTGTTTTGGTAGAGGTAGCCCGCTGTCTAACAGGGTTCGCCGGCTCTGTATAGAGTTGGCTCTGTTGGGCAGCTTTATTTTTCTTTGGGCCGCTTTATCCAAACCCACCTTTCGGTTGAACTTTCTTTTTTTTTAGGACGTGGGACGCCTGGAGAAGCTGGAGGTGGTTCCCCTCCTACAGATGACCCTTTGTTCCTTTAATAAATTTGTTAAACCTTTTCCTTGTGTCCTGTGTCCATTAAATATGTTTTGATCCTTGTTGGATCGTAACATATTTATTGGTTGGCTCGTCCGGGATATGATTAATGTTTGTCCGGAATATAGAGTTGTTTTGTGAGGAATTGTGAGTTTTGGCGCTGCTACAGAGAGGGGTGCTGTGTTTTGAGACGACTGCTCGTTTGTTTGTTTGTCACAAACTTGTTGGAGTGTTTCAGTGAAGCACTTGAGTTTTGAGTCGGCTCATGATTGCTGAGCACCTGCTGATTGCCTGCTGATTGTGCCATAGTACGCAGCTGTGTGTGTGTTTTTGGATTGTGCTGCGTTCAAATGCAGCTGGGATTTTGCTGTTGTTTACAGTGAAAGTCATAAGAAGGGTACAGCTTAAAGACTGTTTGTCTGCATCATGGCGTTCAATTTAAAGACATTTATTGAACAGCCTACAGTGCAGGTCTTTGCAGACTGCACAAGAAATCAAATGCTAAGTGTTGCAAACCATTATAAGATTGACGTCAGAAAATATGCTGATGGTGAATGGATGGGGAGTGAACTACTTTGTGAATTGGTCCAGCTTGGGATATTTCCTGAGCTTAATGAACAAGAGCGTCTAAGAAAAGAATCTGCTTTGAGGAAAGCAGAACATGATGAATGGATTGCCTTGAGGAGAAAGAAGCTTGAAGAGGAGCGAGCTGCTTTAAAAGAAAAACAAGAGCGTGAACTTTTGTTTTTTAAAAAGCAGGAACAAGAACGACAAGCTGCTCAGGAAGAGAAGAGACGTCTTCTGGAGAAAGAAAGACAGGAGCTGCTGAAAGAGATGGAGCAAGCAAGACTGGAGTCACAGAGAGACATAAAACTTCAGTCTCAACAACTCCATTCTGAACTGGTGACACCAGAGTCTAGCACTCAAGCAGGTGAGCCTCTCACACCTCAACAGGAGGAGGTGCCTGAAGAGCACCGACAAGAAGAGGACAAGGTGGATTTAAGCGACAGCTTAATGGTGAACTGTGAAGTCGAGCAGATTCCAGTGGAGGAGGTGAAACTTGTGCTGTCCTCACCACATCTTCAGGGAGAAGATGACGATGATCTCGGTGACAGTTTTACACTGTTGTTTGACACTGTACTACTACTCCCAGTTCAGTCAAGTGAGGACCTGAAGAGCCTGAGAGAGATGAAGCCACACATGACACCTTCTCCTGCTCCTTTATGTCCCATTTCTGCCACTACAGAAATCGCAGAGAAAGTGGTGGTGGATGACATGGGACCGTCGCATCAACCTAAAACAAGAGATGGGTCTGAAGAACACATGTTACTGTCTGTGAGAGATGAAATCCTGCTGCCCTATATAGGACATATTGTGCATGAATCTGCATCTAACACATTTTCCTGTGTTTTCAGTGTGGCTGAAAACAAAGTGGCTACAACTGACCAAAAGGTCTCATTACAGCTGACCAGAGAGAGCTGTCCAGGACTGACCAATACTGAAATGGAGAACAGCTGCCCTCTGTCTACAAATGAGAAACAACTCTCTTGTTTTCTGATTAACCTCATCAAACATGGTGTTAGTAGTTGTTTGGGGTCTGTTGATAAGCAAAAGCTTTTTAGGGTACAACCAGACCCAAGACGTCGTTTTGGTTTCAATACCTTTTGAGAATCTATAGATTAGATGTAAGCGGTTTGACAGACTAGTTTTTAATGAGGTTTTTAGTCTGTTTGAGTGATGAGGACCGTTACATGCAACCTCACTGTTTTATATGGGTGATGTACGATGTTTTTACCTCACATCTACATCACCCCATACAAAACATTTAGCGGTGGGAGTGTTATGTATCCTGAAGGGATTTAATGAATATTTTTTTTAAACCTCAGTTTAGGTCACCTGAAGTCTGCAGCCTCCTGCTGCACTTTTTTCACTCAGCTTCAAACAGGCTTGATTAGCTGAGCTGCAACACCTGTTGACTCTCTCCCTTTATAAGCTCAGGGCCAAAGCCTGAACAGTGTGGAGGTTTGAAGGTAGAGGTTGGTTGAAGCCAGCAGAGGTCTTGTGGTCAATCCAGCTAAAGGTAAAATAAGTTTGTTGCTGAATACAAACTGTGGTGTTGTGAAGCTTGTAGTGCAGGGAGTTTCTCCACCCTCCCTGGTTGTTTGTGAGCTCTAGTTAACCTAGAGTTTGTTTGTTTGTTTGCTCCTGTTGGAGTGTGTGTTTGTTGGAGCACCTGAGTGCTCTTGTGGATGCTCTAATTGATCTAGAGTTTTGGCTGTGGTGTGCTCCTGTGAGTTGTGTTTTGGAGCACGGTGTGCTCATAAGGACTCTTTAGGTAGAGTGAGTTAGGAACACTGACAGGACTGACAGTGTTCTGTTTTGTAACCTGAGAGGTGTGGACTTGAGCTCTGAGGCTCAAGTGTGTTGAGTTTGGGACTGTAAGAGGTTTGTGTCTGTCCATAGGACAACAGTTGTTTTTTCCCTCTTACATGTATTTACTTTCATTACTTTTGGTTGGGTAAAGCGGTAGTCCTGTTTTCGCTATTTTATTTGTTTTACATCCTGTAGGCCTAGTGTTTTGGTAGAGGTAGCCCGCTGTCTAACAGGGTTCGCCGGCTCTGTATAGAGTTGGCTCTGTTGGGCAGCTTTATTTTTCTTTGGGCCGCTTTATCCAAACCCACCTTTCGGTTGAACTTTCTTTTTTTTTAGGACGTGGGACGCCTGGAGAAGCTGGAGGTGGTTCCCCTCCTACAGATGACCCTTTGTTCCTTTAATAAATTTGTTAAACCTTTTCCTTGTGTCCTGTGTCCATTAAATATGTTTTGATCCTTGTTGGATCGTAACAATGGTCCAATTTAAATATCCAATTCAGAACATTTAGATTTGAGGCATGACATCAGTAAGGACGTGCCCTAAAGTTGGAACGACATTATTAGTTGCTGGGGTCTGTCTGGCTGTAAAATATTTTCTGTTTAAAGTTCTTTTCCTGTACTCAACTAGATGAAAACATCTTTTTTTTTCTCTTACAGTGGTGATGAACATTGTTTAAAATACATAATAAAATGGAAATCTGGCCTTAATAAAATTCAGTTTTTGTTCAATCAGTTTTCAATTATCACTCAGGCTCAACCTTTAATATGATGTTTATGAAAAAACAAGGTAATATTGGCTAAAAGCCTTTTTTTAATCTTTACCCTATGAATGGGAACACAATGACTGTTATGTCTTAAAGAGCAGAGGAGGCTCGGACCATTTTTACGTATTTCTTTATTGAAGTAAGGAAACCGAGAGAGGCCAAAAAGAGCGTGAGTGCTTGCGCATCTCACTGAACTTGGACTGTACCAACTCCAGAAAACCATGGGGGTAAATACACCACATCATCCCCTTTTAAAAATGGAGCTAACATCTTGATCTATATCAACTAAAATATACTAAGGTCACTTATTCCAACTTAAATGCATTTCCCTGTAGAACTGAACAATTTCCCAAAAATGTACTTACTTAATAATCAGACAATATTATTATTATTTTTGCATCTAACTCAGATGTACCCCTTAATGTAACAAGAATAATAATAGAACATAACATGCATAACCGTCATGCCTAGATAAACACAAAGCTATTCAAGATATCGTCTTGGTGTCTTCCGAGGTCGTGTTGAACGCCTCACCACCACTTGGGAATCTGAGGGAACAGGGAGTTGTATCCCAGAGTCCAGAGCACTTTGTTCAGGTGCAACTTTTACATCACTTTGCTCTTGTGCTGGTGTTTCAGGGTCATCTGTATCTGGTTCAACTACAGCTTTTGCACGAAGCTGATCCCCATGTCGCCTGTGCACAGTGTCCGAGTAGCGCTCTTTAACTTCATAAGAGACCGGACCAGTTCGTCTTACAACCTGTCCAGGTATCCACTTGTGAGTCCCTCCCCCTGTGTTGCGAAGATACACAGCATCATCCACAGAGAAGGAGCGATCCACAGCTGTGAAGTCATGCTGGGCTTTTTGTCGATACTGTTTTCTCCGAACTGTCTCCTTGGTGTTTGGTTTGATGAAATCCAATCTGGTACGAATGTGTCTGTGTAGGAACAATTCTGCAGGAGACTGACCCGTCGTGCAATTTGGTGTCACACGGTACCGTAGCAGAAACGAAGAAAGTTTGTCATCAACGTTGCCGGGGTGGTGTGCCAGTTTTTTCATGCCCACCTTGAACGTCTGCACATACCTCTCAGCCAACCCGTTTGTGGCAGGATGTCCCGGCGCACTTGTTGTGTGCAAAATGCCATTTTGCGTCACAAACGTTTGGAACTCCGCAGAAGTGAAAGTGGTAGCATTGTCTGTGACTATTTGCTCAGGAAGTCCATATGATGCAAACAGTCTCTTTAGCCTTGTCACTGTGGCCTGTGTTGTAATGTGTGGCATACGAAACACCTCCAACCACTTTGAATATGAGTCGACCACGATCATGAACATGTTACTGAGGAAAGGTCCAGCAAAGTCTATATGTAGTCTTTTCCAGGATTCACCCGGAAACTCCCAGGGATGCAGTGGAACCTGCTGCGGCATCTTCTGTTCCAGCTGACATGTGTCACATGTTTTGCAGACCTGTTCCAGGTCATGATCCAGATTCGGCCACCAGACATATTTGCGAGCTAAAGCCTTGGATTTTACCATTCCTTGATGACCAGAGTGGATCTCATTTAACACAGCCTTTCTCATTTTTGAGGGAATAATCACTCTGGTTCCCCATAAAACACAACCCATCTCAGTTGAAAGCTCATTTCTTTTGTTGTGATAAGCCTTTAAACTCTCATCTATGATAGTAGGCCAACCTTCCATGACATACTGGTAGACCCTTGACAAGTCCATGTCTGTACGTGTGGCCCGGGCGACCTGGGTCGCATTCAGTGGAGCTCCTTCCAAATGTTCAGTTAGCAGTGAATGTACTGCTGCTGAGCTTGATGCTGTTCCAGTGTCGCTTGTTTCTGGCAGGGGGCAACGAGAGAGCCCATCTGCATTGTTGTGTTCAGCTGATTTCTTGAAAACAATGTGGTAATCATATGCTGACAATATGATAGCCCACCTTTGAATGCGTGCTGCAGCCAAGGTAGGTAGGTTCTTGTGCTCACCAAAGAGCGTCACCAGGGGGCGATGGTCTGTTGCTAAAATGAAATGCCTCCCCCATAAGTACTGATGAAACTTTTTCACTCCATAAATCAGTCCCAGAGCTTCTTTCTCTATTTGGGAGTACTTTTTTTCTGCTGGGGACAGCGTTCGGGAGGCATATGCAATCGGTCTCTCCTCCCCGCTTGGCATTGTGTGTTGTATGACTGCACCGATGCCATATGCAGAAGCATCACATGCCAAAGTGAGTGGCAAGTTGGAGTCATAGTGTGCCAGGACTCGATCACTCGTCAGCAGACCTTTGCACCTGTTGAACGCTGTCTGCTCTGGTTCAGTCCATCTCCACGTCACACTGTCTTTCAGTAACTTATAAAGTGGAGCTAGGGCCGTGCTTTGCATTGGCACAAATCTTCCATAGTAGTTAAAAAGTCCCAGGAATGCTTGAAGTTCCTTCACATTTGTAGGGGCGGGAGCATCTTGTATCGCCCTCACCTTTTCTTCTGAAGGGTGGACACCCTGTTCATCCAGGACGTGTCCCAGATATTCAATTTTTGGCTTGTTAAATTCACACTTTGAACGCTTCACTCGCAGGCCATTTTCCTGAAGGCGTCGCAGAACCTTTTCCAGGTTGCAAAGATGTTCTGCTTTTGAGCGACCAGTGATGAGCAAGTCATCCAGGTAGACCACCACTGGTAACCCCTTCATTATGTTTTCCATAATGCGTTGAAAAATAGATGGAGCTGAGCTGACTCCAAAAGGAAGCCTGTTGTACACAAACAGTCCTTTATGAGTATTGATAGTTGTGTACTTCTTAGAATCCTCCTCCAACAGCACTTGCTGATAGGCTGCTGCCAGATCTATCTTCGAGAAGCACTTTCCCCCACTGAGTGTCGCCAGAAGTTCCTCCAAACGTGGAAGAGGGTATGTGTCGGCTTCAAGGGCTTGGTTCACCGACACTTTGTAATCCCCACATAAGCGGATGGAAGCATCCCTCTTTAGCACCGGCACTATCGGTGCTGCCCACTCGCTGTGTCTCACAGGTGTAATGATGTTACATTGTTCCAGTCTTTCAAGTTCTTTTTCCACCCTTTCCTTCATCGCGAATGGGAGGGGCCTGTGTTTACAAAATTTAGGCGGCACCTCAGGTTTGACCACGATGGTAGCTTTAATGTCTTTCAATGTGCCCAACTCGTCTTTGAATACATCACTGTAAACATCCAAAAGCGCATCGAGCGATGTGTGTTGTAACTCGCCCATGTACTTAATCTGCTGCCAGTTAAGCCGGAGTTTTGTCAACCAGTTCCTTCCACATAGTGAAGCACCATGTCCTTTAACAACCAACAGTGGCAAATCTATGACTTGGCCTTCATACTCCACTTTTGCTACAAACTGTCCCAAAACACCAATACACCCACCATTGTAAGCTTTGAGTTTCACTTTAGCTGGCTGCAAGGGCAGGTGAGAGAACTTCTTTAAGTATGTAGGATGTGAAATGACACTCTTTGCCGCTCCTGTGTCAATTTCCATTTCTAAATCAACATTGTCAATTGCAAATGTTGCTTTATATCGTTCCTCATCCTCAGTATTAACAGTCAAAATGGCTAACTCCTCTTCGGGGTCTGCCTCAGCTGTCACATACTTTGTCTCTCTGCTGCTCCTGTTTGGCACAGTTTTTTCATGACTCTTTTGTACTTTAGCCCGACATGCTTTCTTTATGTGTCCAATCTTTCCACAATTATGGCATTTAGTCTCTTTGAAATGACATTCATTTGCATTGTGATTTTTTCCTTTGCATCTGTAGCACATATTTGTTTTTATTGGCCTCACCTTGTGAATGTTTGCCTCACTAGCCCATTCACCTCCAGCGCCTCTCAGCTCTCGAGTGTCTCTGTCTGCAGTCTCCATGTTGAGTGCAATTTCCACAGCTTTTGCAAAGGTCAGCCGGTCCTCTGAAAGTAACCTCCTCTGGCACGCTTCATTTTTTATTCCACTTACGAACCGATCCCTCAGTGCAGAATCCAGCGACGCACCAAAATCACAGTTAGCTGCTTGTTGTTTGAGCTCTGCGACATACTGGGCGACAGTCTGACTCGCCTTCTGGTTGCATCGATTAAAACGGAAACGTTCAGCAACTAATAAGGGCTTGGGTTCATAGTGTTCTTTCAAAATGTTCACAATTTCGCCAAAAGTCTTGTCTTTTGGTTTTTCAGGCTGTACCAAGTTTCGTAAAAGTCCGTATGCTTGAGCACCCATTACACTTAGCAACACCGCCACGTGCTTTTCTTCGTCAATGTCGTTAGCTTCCAGGTACTGCTCTAGCCGCTCGATATAAGCTGTCCACGGCTCAGCCTCTGGTCTGAAGTCATCTATTTTGCCAACTTGAGCCATTGTACTCACTAGTACTGACACTTGACGTCGTCTCTCCCCAAAAAGAAGAAGGAAAAATATATCCTCGTCGCCAGTTGTTATGTCTTAAAGAGCAGAGGAGGCTCGGACCATTTTTACGTATTTCTTTATTGAAGTAAGGAAACCGAGAGAGGCCAAAAAGAGCGTGAGTGCTTGCGCATCTCACTGAACTTGGACTGTACCAACTCCAGAAAACCATGGGGGTAAATACACCACAATGACCATGCTTTATTTTTACATTTGTGACTATATATGGCTCAAATGTTGGAAAGTCCCTGTTGGACCAGCTACCGGTACAAGATCATTTGGTTTTTTTTGCTGAAGGGCTTGTTTATTGACTTGACCCAGTGCAACAAACACAGCTGCTCCAAAACCAAAATAAATATTCAGCACTAAAGAAATATATAAAACAAATAACTACTTCTGCTGTTAGTGGTTTGATAAATGCTTTCCTATCAATTCACCTCCTATAGGACACGCTGCAACCTTTCATTGCTCATAATCATCACTACCTGTATATTTATATACAAAAAATACAAATGTGTATCAAATTACTTTGGCCCTTGAAGTCATCATCTACTTAATATTACTTTAAAGTTTCATTTTCATGCACCGGTTTAGCTAAAAATCAAAAAATATATGTGTCATCTACCAGCTGGACTTTATTAGCAATACAGCTTCGTAAAATCAACCAGAAATGCTACAATATTTTAGAAATACTTTAGGTCCAGTAATAGTTAAACTGAATACCATTTGCAAAGTATATTATTACACATGGACCCAAATTGAGTCAAATTATGTTTTCATTCCAAATCTGTATGCTCAAACCCAAAACCTACTGAAGAGTTTGTTTACTACCCACTATCGTACATCTACAGTGTTTTCTAGACAACATGTGTTTTAATTATATTTTTTGCATCACAGAGGTTTACATGTACATGGCTATTAAATAAGTGAGTTGGATGTAAGGCAGCAAACTCCAGCTTGGCTCAACCTACAGTAAATTCAGTTTAAATCCCTCAGTGACGTTTATAACAACATAGAAATGAATCTGATGTGACCCAGCTACAGTAAGGAAAGCTGCACAGATGAAGAAAATGTGAAGAAAAAGAAGAAATCAAATGTGATGGTGGGTGAGAAAAAAGCTGAGTTTATAAAGCAAGTGAATGCTTACAGCTCTCATACAAAAAAAAAAGGCTTACAAAAACACCACAAATGTACACACAGCAGGGTGACGTGGATGATGAATGGTAACATATCTTAAGGTGCTTTAACAACAGTTCTGTTGTCAGTGTCCATTCTCTATAAAACGAGAAAAGAACAAAATAACATTTGTTTCAAATAAAACACACATGATGCACTACCTACTCAATCTGACAGCAGGCTCAAAAGGTGCAGTTGCACAACATTTTGTTAAAAAATCTCTCTTGTCCTGTAACTGAAATAAAGTCAACACACAGTTGGACACCTGGCAGTTGTTTCCACATCAACCAACAGGTTATTTCTACGTTTTAAAACCCAACTGCACGACGACTCCAAAACACTGACAGAACAGTGCTTCAAATTCAGGGGTTCCCAACACTGGTCTTTGAGGAACACCATTCTGCATGTTTTAGTGGATTCTCTTCTCCGACACACCTGATTTCAATAAATGGGTGATTAACATGCTTCTGCAGAACATGAGGAAATAACCAAATCACTGAATCAGGGATGATGGAGCAAGGAAACAACTAAAACATGCAGGATGGTGTTCCGCAGGGACCAGGGTTGGGAACCCCCGAGTTAGATGACGATAAAGAAAAAACGTTAATGTAGTTTCATCATAATATAACAGTTAGATATACAATTCATTGTCTAATAAATATAACACCTAAAAGGTAAGCATGGTTGCTGCATACACTTTCCAAACGTGACGATATCTCCTGAAGTCCCGCAGTCAGAGTAGCATGTAGTGTTAAACGTGAGGTGAAGTATAAAATAAATCATACACGAGTTTGCATTATTGGTAAAGTGCATCAATCTTAGGGCTGCACAATAACAAAAAAAAAATCATTATTGCATTATCAATGTGCAATGACAAAAAAAAAATTCACAAAGGGTTGTGATTATTCATGGGTTGTTTCTAAATGACAGTGGCTCAAGGAGAGCGCTGTGAGGATCGTGGTGACAGAATAAAAAGAGAGAGGAAAAGGTTTAACTGCTACAGATATTGTCATCCCAATGTTTGACGATAACTTGGTGTTTTCTAGTATCGTGCAGCATTACGGTAATATGACAATGATCAACCAACATCAACAACTTGAAAATGGGTTTGTGGTTTCTAATTTCGTAAATTATCATCTAAAACAATTGTTGCAAACCTAAATAACCAACGTAAACCCTTGGTTCCGGATAAGATAATACATGCTGTTTATTATACATGTAACTGTGTGAAGTGTCATGATAATCCAACAGGACAAATTAAATTCCCATTATACAGCCGTAACACAATACTGTCTTTTAAACTCGACCCACTAAAGGGCACTGGGTGGTCTTACAAATAACATTGAAATGGCCTGCAAGCTTAATCAGTTTAGAGTCTGATTTGAAGAAAAACAGAAAAAAATGTGATCTTTGTGATCTTACTGCCCTTAAAATGTGAAAATCGAAGAGGAAAGTATCACTACGGTCCTTCAATATCCTTCTGTCAACGTCAAAGTGTAAATGTCTGACTGGAGCACAAAGGTTATTCTCCAAAATAGAAAAATAAATGTAAAAAGACAAGATTAGAAAACAGTTTAATCTTATAGAAGTCTTCCGATAAAGTTGGCGAGTTAGAGCTAAGAAATCTGCCTGCGTGACACAAACGGGTCACACGTGCATGCAGATAAGTGTGCTGCAGCCTCAGGTCTCCGGTGATGCCCTGTGGGTGCTGTGCTGACGGCGCTGAAAGTGTCGCAGGAAGGGGGCGGGGCCACTGTGGCAGGGTGAAATCTGGAATCATCATTATAGCTGCTTCACGTAGTTTCCTGGGAAGGTTCCAAACAACTTGCTCCTTCGAGATGTCCCTTAAAAAAAAAATACAAGAGACGGTCAGTGCTTACAACAATTGCTGACACTGAGCTGTATGTGCAGAAGACTGAAAATCTATAATTAGTTTCAATAATTATATTAAAGACAGTTTTAGAATGACGAAGTCTAAGTGTTGATATAACATTCCCTTCCAAAGTTGAGTTTTCAGAAAACTTTCCAGAACTGCCACTGACATTAAAAGTATTATTTTCTAGCTCTAATGAGAATAACAAACATTCAGCAGCATCCATAAACAACAGGCCTTTAGCTTTTGTTCGTGATCTTTGTGAAAGTGAACATAAGCTTTGGTAGGATGACAGCAGCTCAGTGACGCCTTGGTCTAGAGCAGGGGTCTGCAACCTTTGGCTCTTTGGTTCCTCTGCAGCGGCTCTTTCAAGGTTTGACCAAAACAGACAAACCACTGCCAGTTTTAACAGTTTCATTGGTTTATTTTGCAAATTTGTGAATACTAGTACAAATACAAGGAGTAAAACTAGTATGTTTTACTCCTTGTATTTGTACTAGTATTCACAAATTTGTGGGGGGTCACTAGTGCCCAAATTCAGCTATCACTGTACAACAGGGCTTAATTTGAGCAGGATACTGCTGGCCCAGGATCTGGGAACTCTCTTATTTTGACAGGGTGCGGTCTGGTAACAGCTTGGATCAGGTAACTCTCAGGCTTACTAATAATAAAACTAGTAACAAATTTGACTGCCTTGAACAAATAAAACTTGGATAAACTGAAATTTGTGCCACCACTGTTTAAATTATTTTTTAATTGGTAAAAACTATAAAAATAAATTTTCTTTACAATAATCCTGTATTTTCCTTTGTCGTAAACTGTAAAAATACCAATGAATGTTTAAAATCATTCGATATTTTTTGGTTTTAGGTCACTCCTACTGGCCTGAAAAGCCTCCTGCAACAAACTTAAAGTGGTCCATGGGCTACCAGTAGATATCATAGTTGGGGTAAGTTTTGTGGCTCTGGACATTTTAATTTAGTGAGCGAAGGGGCAGAAATGGCTCTTTGTATCGTAAAGGTTGCAGACCCCTGGTCTAGAGAAATGACGAAGATTCTTTGGGGGGTACTCCGGGAGTATGGGGTACCAGGCCCTTTGATACGGGCTGTTAGGTCCTTGTACGACCGGTGTCAGAGCTTGGTTCGCATCGCTGGTAGTAAGTCGGGCTCGTTTCCGGTGAGAGTTGGACTCCGCCAAGGTTGCCCTTTGTCACAGATTCTGTTCATAACTTTTATGGACAGAATTTCTAGGCTCAGCCAAGGTGTTGAGAGGATCCGTGTTGGTGGCCTTAGAATCACTTCTCTGTTTTTTGCAGAAGATGTGGTCCTATTGGCTTCATCAGATCGTGATCTACAGCTTTTGCTGGAGCGGTTTACAGCCGAGTGTGACGCGGGCAGGATGAGGATCAGCTCCTCCAAATCCGAAGCCATGGTCTTGAGTCGGAAAAGGTCCTGCCCCAAGTGGAGGAGTTTAAGTATCTCAGGGTTTTGTTCACAAATGAGGGAAAACTGGAGCGTGAGATCGATAGGCGAATAGGTGCAGCGTCCGCAGTGAAGCGGGAGCTGTACCGGTCTGTCGTGGCTAAGAGAGAGCTGAGTCAAAAGGCAAAGCTCTCAATTTACCGGTTGATTTACATTCCTACCCTCATCTATGGTCATGAGCTTTGGGTTGTGACCGAAAGAACGAGATCTTGGATACAGGCGGTCGAAATGAGTTTTCTCTGTAGGGTGTCTGGGCTCTCCCTTAGAGATAGGATGAGAAGCTCAGTCATCCGGGAGGGACTAATGCCGGGTTCCCACCGAACGCTTTTCGCGCAGCCGAAGCAGCCACTTTAAATTGATAGTCTATGTGACCGAGCATCTTGGCGAGGCGCGGCGCGTCTTCAGCAGTTCAAGCAGCGCGGCAGTGAGCAGCAGCTGTTTTCTGCGCCAGCGTCGCGCCTGAGCAGCGACTGTCGAAGCTCGATTTGACCCACTTCTGCTGCTCGCCGCGTCGCAGCAACCAATCGGGAGAGCCTCTGCTATGTGATGACGCAACAACAACGGGACTTTTTTTGGACTTTTCAAACTTACCCAACGAGCCTCCGGTAAGAAACTTGGCATTTTTACAGTTGCTGCTGTCCGCTCGAGCGTACGATCACCCCAAACATAAAAAAAGTTTTAATCTCAACAAAGACTTCCGGAGCTGCAGTTCGACTCGTAGAAAACCCACTCAAGTAGTAACGGGGCTCATGAACAGCTGAACTTTATCTGCCCGGTGTACAAAAACATAAAACAAACCCCACCGGAAAAGGAGCCAGACGCTGCTCCCATTGCACGTCATCAGACGCATTCGATGTGAACAGACATCTGTTGACAAGCAGCCAACACAGCACGTCAGGAGCTTTTTTGAAGCTCGAAAAACGTTAGGTGGGAACCCGGCATCAGAGTAGAGCCGCTGCTTCTCCACATCGAGAGGAGCCAGTTGAGGTGGCTCGGGCATCTGGTTAGGATGCCTCCTGGACGCCTCCCTGGTGAGGTGTTCCGGGCATGTCCCACTGGGAGGAGACCCAGAGGAAGACCCAGGACACGCTGGAGGGACTATGTTTCTCGGCTGGCCTGGGAACGCCTTGGGATTCCCCCAGAGGAGCTGGCCCAAGTGGCTGGGGACAGGGACGTCTGAGCCTCCCTACTTAGGCTTCTACCCCAGTGACCCGACCCCGGATAAGCAGAAGAGAATGGATGGATGGATGGATGGACCTGGGCTCAACTATTTGGAGATGCTTCAGATTCAAAGTGTCAGATAAGCAGCAGAATAATGTATTCTGTAGAGCAGTGGTTCTAAAACTGGGTTCCCAGGACCCCCGGGGGTCTGTGAGCCGGTGCTTGGGGGTTCGCCAATAAAAATAAATTATATATATATATATATATATATA
>JBBPBX010006090.1:49585-69688 GCA_038048925.1 Garcialebias charrua
TTTTTTTTTTTTTTCCATTTATAGATGGCCTCCCTTCACACCTTATAGCCATCCTCTCACTCCAATATGTTTTTTTTTTTAATAGAGAGAAAGAAAGAAAAGAGAAAGTGAGACAACAAAACAACAATTGTCCACAGAAAGAGCACAAGGCAAACACACCAAACCTCCGTCCACAATCCTGCAAAGCACATGACAGAACACAACAACGAAACATACAAGCATAAAGACTGATAATATTCATGACCTTGCAAAAGATTTCTATAAATACACATACCCATACCTACAAATATATATACAATATACATACATATATATTTATATTCATTTATATACCCATCTACATACATCTACTATACATCCCTGCATCCATTTGTGTGTGGTTGTGAGCATGCATAAGTGAATGAGGTTCCTCCAATAGAACATTTAGTAGCGACTGTGAAGCATCAGAGACCCGTCCCCCCAAAGCCCGAGACAGACGAAGGGGCGATCAAAGCCCAAGACCCCAGGAAGGACCCCGAGCCCAGAGTCCCCAGGACCACCCGAACAGGACGAGCCACTCGTCCACTCCCCAGATCCGACCAAGTGGAAGAACCGGACGAACCCCACCAGGGACCACACACAATGACCCCCCGGGGTCAACAGCGACAATACACAGGCCCCCGCCGGAGCCCGCTGCACCGACGTAGCCCCAGGGCCGGTCACCGAGGCTCGGGCACCGGGGACGCCCATCCCTCAGGTCCAGACCTGACAGGACCAGAGGACCCGAGCCCCACCAGGCAGCCACCAGGCCGAGCTGACAAACGCCCAAGCGCCCAGCCCCAGATAGTGAGGGCCCCAAGCACGCCCGTAGGCAGAGGAACACCCACCAGGGGGCCACGTGGCAGGAGCGCGACACTGGGTAGCCTCAGAAGTATCAGAGAGGGGGCAGTCCAAGTCCCAGCCTGACACTTAAACATTCATACACAGACACACTCATTCAGACCCACCCTCATCCTCACCCTCAGTCACAGAAAGACAAACAATAACGACACGCTCCATTCATAATCCCGATGCACACTCTATACCCCCTAGGTCCAAGACATGTACCTGCTCCCTACATGGGGCAGCCCACATCCAAACCCAGGAGGTAGACCCATTCATTCTGGGGTGGAGAGCAGCAGACGTCCCAAGATCCGGCACACCCCGCGCCCCGCCGACAGGACAGGACACCCGAGTCCAAGCAGCCCCAGAGGGAGCGCACTGCCAGCCCCGCCCACGGCGAACCCGCAGGCCCCGAACCCCCCCACACCCCAGCACAACCCCTGACGGCCCACCCCCAGAATGTCCGCAAGGCAACCAGGGGGGTAAGAGAAAAATAAATAAATAATATATAAATAAATACATAATAAATAAAATTGAAATTAACAAATCAAGACCCCGACACACACACCCCCGTCCCCAAATGTACTGTTGGTGAGTGTTGTTGTAAAGTGTATTTAAAAAGGAAAGAGAAGGAGCAAAGGCTGGCATTATACCAGTTTCCCCTCCACTCCAACTCTAACCCAGGCCCTAATTGTCTAGATGCATAATGTTGAGTGAGCATAGGCATGGGGGCGAGATTGATGTCATCCCGCCACCCATAGCCATAGTGCTCACTCCATTCCCTATATGTGACTTTTATGAAGATGTTTATGAATGAATGTCTAAAGTGTATATAAAATTGAGTCCCAGGTGCTCTTAACAACAGAGATGTAAAACCATTGCAGCACACCCGAGACCCAAATTCCCTACATGTATTAATTTAAGATGAAGAGGGCGGAGGTGCGTGTTGAGGGATGGGGAGAAAAATATCTGCAGGAACAGTGCTCCCACAGCGAGTCAGCTCCCCCGCTGACCCTGCTTACCCCCCCAGCTCGCCAAGGTCCACCCAAGGAGTGAGGTAAAGGAAACACCTCTCCGACCGCCAGGACATTGAGCCAAGACCAGAGAGGGACACGGCCCCGAGGGTCGCCAACAGCAGAACCAACAGCCCACACCCACCAGGGCCGCCACGACCCCTGCGAACCGCAGTCAGCCCGCCGTCCAAGAGGACACAAAATCCCACATGGACGGCACGGCCAAGAGCGCCCGCCCAACCGTCGACAGAGCCAGGAAGCACCAAGAACAGGCCCCAACCGGGGCCCGCACACCGGCCAAGTATAGTCCAAGACCATCATCCAGGACATCCACTTAATCCCCACCCCAGAAGAAATACTATACCCACCCTTCATATTAACAACTTTCAGAACACATAACACATTAGACACCCAGGCTGGGTTTGCCCGCCCCCTCCCATTGGCCACCAGTCACGCCCCCAGACACCCACCCCCCAGCATATGAACCCCAACCCACCAGCGAGCCGAGAGCCCCCGGCCAGAGCCGGGCACCAGAGCGCCAGCCAGCCCATAGCCCGGCGACCCGCCCGCCAGAGCCCAAGACCCCCGACCCCCACCAGGCCCAAGCCCGGGGACGACACGCCCCCAGAGTCCCAAGCCCCCGGCACCCACCCCGAAACCACCCCAGCACAGCCGGGTCACCGACCGGCGACCCATGACCGCCGCCACCGACCACCCGAGGGCCCGCATGCCGCCCCCAGCAGATATCCCCCAGAACCCCCCCGGTCCTCCCCAGGTCGAAGACAAGGTCCTCCCCGCCCAAGCAGCCCTAACCCCCCGGCGCCCCAAACCCCAACCTCCCCCCTCCAGTCCCAATGCCCCACAAGGCCACATCCCAGACCCCCCACCCTCACTACGTAACGGAGCCGATCAAAGAATGCCAAATAGGTTGATCCAATGTGTCGGCAGATGCTGTTTCAAGACTAATATGATCTAACAGAAGATTTTTATACTGATTAATGCTAAGATTATTTTTATTTTTCCAATTTACGAGTATGGTTTTCTTTGCGATGCATAAGGCAGTGAAAAGCATATAGGATGTATTTTTTTCTAGTATAACATCTTCAAAGATACCCAATAAGCAAACAGATGGAGAGAGTGGGATATTAATTTTCAAACATTTAGACAAGTCTTCACATACCTGTACCCAGAACCTCTGAACGGGTGGACAGAACCAGAGCGCGTGAATATAATCATCAGGTGTATTACTTATGCACTGTGAGCACTTGTTAGATGGTATAAAGCCCATCTTAAACATTCGCTGCCCTGTATAATGTACTCTATAGAGAACCTTATATTGTATTAATTGTAAATTGGAGATTCTAGTCAATTTAAAAGTATTTGAACATACTTGAGACCAAATGTTTTGTTCAAAGTTGATTGATAAATCTGACTCCCATTTTTCCTTTTTCCAGCCTTGACGTCCTTTTCAGGGAGACCACCAAGTCATTGGTTCAGGTATGACGACACCTGGGTTAAAATGAAATCTCAGGAAGTCCAACATTTCACTGATCACATCAACTCTGTGGATAAATATATCAAGTTCACATGAGAAGAAGTACAAAATGGCAGGTTGGCTTTCTTGGACTGTGAGGTCTCAGTTTTTGATGGAGGACATTTGCAAACTGAGGTGTAGCGCAAACCCACACACACAGACCAGTATTTGCAGTTTGACTCCCATCACCCTTTGGAGCACAAGTTAGGTGTCATCAGGACTCTGTATCACAGAGCAGACAGCGTCCCCACAAACTCAGGAGCCAGACAGAAGGAGAAATCACACACAAGACAGGCTCTAGAGAAATGTGGATATCCTAACTGGGCCTTCCTCAAAGCAGAGAAGAAACCCAAACAGGACTCCAGCCAGCCATCAGGTGAAAAGAAGGAACCCAGACCCAGACCAGTGGTCATTCCGTATGTTGCGGGAGTTTCAGAGAAACTGAGACGTTTATTTTCTAAACACAACGTCCCAGTGGCTTTTAAACCCCAAAATACATTACGGCAAAGACTGGTTCATCCCAAAGATCCAGTCCCCCGGCACAAACAGAGTAATATTGTGTATGCTGTTCAGTGTCAGGAGGGCTGTGATCAGTCTTATATCGGGGAAACTAAACAGCCACTGGCCAAAAGGATGGCCCAGCACAGAAGATCAACATCATCAGGTCAGGACTCTGCGGTCTACACTCATCTCCAGGCCAGCGGTCACTCTTTCAGGGATGAAGATGTTCACATCCTTGATAGAGAGGAACAATGGTTTGAGAGAGGAGTAAAGGAGGCCATCTTTGTGAAAAGAAACCGCCATCATTAAACAGGGGTGGAGGCCTCCGGGTTCAACTGTCCCCCTCTTACAATGCTGTTATTGCTAGTATCACTCAGCCCTCTGTGAATAGCAAACAACCATCAGGGTGCTAACGATCCATCGTTAGGCTGATGGTCCTCCTTGATCATGTGAGCAGCTGGTTTTGGCTGTCAGCAGTAAACTGGTTGACATAGCTGCCAAGTCCGCTTATTTCAAGCGGCATTGGGCTTGTTTTTCCCTGGAGTCGCTTTCAAATTTGATCAGCCGCTTGTGGCGGTTTTTTGGGCTTCTCGCGGACATTGAGTCGCTTATTTGTGCTTGTTTTTCAGTCGAGCAGTAATGCGAGTGGTAGGTAGTTTGTCACGCCCCCCTTCCACGTATGTTACGTCAAGGCGGATGTTACGTTCAGGTGCAGTTGGCGCAAGCGACAGTCAGAGCCGGTAAAACTATATAAGCGCGAGCAATTAATGATGAGTCAGCATGAGCAGCATATAGTGACACAACATATATATCTTGTATCATTCAACTATGTTAGTTTTTAGCAAACAAAATGATAAATTAATGAAAATTACTTTCAAAGTGAGTTTAAAATTAAAAACCGTGTTTCTTCACGGGACATCCGACTACACGCGAATGCAACATTGTTATTTATTCTTTGTCCATTCATTCATTCAACCTTTATTTAGTCAGGTAAATCTCATTGAGCCTCGAGGGCTCATTTACAAAAGCGACCTGCTACAAACTAAAGAATTTAGTGAAATGTCTAGACAAGACAACGCTAATATGAGCTCTAAGTGGGGTAAATATGGAAAAAAATATAATAAAGATTGGGAGAAAGAGCGTGCTCTTCAAGACTGGATCTGACCACGACCACAGATGGGAGAAAAATGCAAAATGTATTTTTATTTTTTAGACTGAATACGTTCTTTAATGTATAATTTTGCTTGTTATATGTAATGCCATAATAAATATGTTTATACTGTTTAAAACTGCCTTTTTTTACACAATGGGATGGGGTGCTTTTTTGGGGCTTTTTTTGAAAGAGCGAGTCGCTTGTTTGTGCTTGTTTTGAAGGAGCTGATCGCTTCTTTCGGTCTGGAGATCTGGCAACCCTGCTGGTTGATCCACTGTGAGAGGGTGCTATTTGTAAGACTGAGCTGAACACAGCTCCTCAGATTGAGGAAGTCTTTTGGAGGAAAGACGAAATGTTTCTACAATTTTTTTTGTTTGTTTTGTTTTTTGAATGTCCAGAGGACCAGAATTAACTTTTTTAGATTAACCAAACAGTGCAACAAGAAGGTGAACATACTCATGACGCGTGTAATAAAACCTTAAAAAAAACCTGAGAAGCACGTTTACCTCTACGTACGCTATAGGGAATATCCCCACCCGTCCTCTGTGCTCTCCTTCATACCAGTTGCTATCTATTTGCCTGATGATGTTCACCTCATCGCCCTTTTTAAATGTCAACTCCCTGCAACACAGACATGTCAGAGTAGTGTATTTCAGTAGTGTATCTTCAGCATAGTCACACACAAAAAAGAAAACCACTCATGCAGTCGTTCTAATATGTAGGAATCAGTAAAAAGCAAGTACAAAAGTAAAAGTGAGCTCTGCCGCTTTCTTAATACAAACATTTAAAGACTTTAAAAAGGAATTATCTAATGCCAACCACAGTGGTAATTTAGAATGACATGGTTGTTTAAAATAATGCATATTATATGCAAAATTTAATTGTTTTAAAATGTGAAGTATTTCTTCATGCAGTAAGGCACTGATGTATATTAATATGTAGTGAACAACCATGCTTTTGAGCAGGTGGTTCTTATTTGTGCATGCTAAATTTATTGTACGTACTTAGTGGTTTGTGCCTTAAAATCATAAATGGCTCTTGCAGGCTGTTTCTGAAAAAAGAAAAAGAACAGAGTAAGTTGTACCATCTGTTTATGGGAGTGAGAAAAAGAAAACATCAACAGGAATCACACGGTTTGACACAATTGTCCATTTAAATACTAAATTTTAGGGATGCACAATATTATTGGCATGGTATCGTATCAACCACTATTAGCGATAAAGTTAAATATCGGACATAGACCATTCCATCAAAATAACTCACCAATATAAAAGGTGCTGTTTTTGTATGACAGCCCAATGACAAGGATGCCTGCAGTACCAGCACATTATGACGTCACGTGCGCCTACCTGGTCTGATTATGGCAGGAGAGGAAGAAGTGAAAATGTCGGCGGTGTGGACGTTTTTTAAAGTGTCGAAAATTGATGGCAGAGCTGCTATTTGCAATGACTGCTCAGTGTCAGTGATGTGAGGAGGAGCAAAAACGAAGTCCTACAACACTTGGAATCTAACGAACCAACTCAAAAACTGTTAACGAGAGTAAATGTCATGAATAAATTTGACATTAAACATAATCCAAGTTGAAACGTTACATCATTTTCAGCCCCCTTTTTGGCTTCTGCATTTGGTAGCAGGCCAAGTTGACAAAGATCATGCAGAATAATGTAGTATTCTAATTCCAAATCAGAGAAAGCTATGTAGTCTCTGTAAGTAGGTCTAGGGAAAAAAAAATATTGGTAATAGTATCGGTCAAATAAGTTTTAATATACTGGCATATCGGTAGATCTGTCACAATAACAAATTTTGCTGGGCGATTAAATGTCTCAGAAATTATTGTGATAAATGATAATATTGTTTGAAATTTGACAATAATTAGTAATTACTGTCAAATTTAAGAAGAAATGTTGGTAATTTGTTTTGTGTGTAGTACCTTTTTGACCACTAGATGGCAGTAGAAAACTGTTTGAACCAAAGCATGGATGGTGAGGGAGCGAGCAGCGTGTCTCTTTAAAGGACAACACCCACCGTGACAGTAACAATTCACCATATTGGAGAATTACTGTAGTATTTTATGAATTTTATTTTCATTTTTGCATTTGGGCCAGGCGAGGGTTAAAAAAAAAAAAAAAAAAACCCACTCCCGAATGAATCCGGAAACCTGGCCGAAAAGTCCCGAAGGGTCATGCCTCTTGTTACATGGATCTCCACCCAGAAGGCAGAAGGTAGGAGTGAGTTTCCATGGAGGTTTATGAGAGAGAGTGCGTTAAAACTGCATATTTCCTGCATATTTCCTGGTGCATTTGTGTGTGGACCAGCGCTCTGATTTTATTTATTATTTATTTTATAACACCGCTGCGGACCTGTTGCTGCTCTAATTCATTCTGCCCCTGAGGAGCGAGCCGCGCGCGGTCTCTGGCTCCTCGTTCCGCTCCGCTGGTCACCTTTGAAGTTCCTCGTGCCGGTGTAATTTGCTCCCTCGAGTGTATGTATCTGCTCTTATCTCTCGTCAGCCTTGTTGCAGCAGCACGGGTCGTGAAGCATGCGCGCGGGCAGAGCTCAGCTGCGAGGCTGGCTCTGGGTGCCTTTCTCATCACGGGGCGAGAGAATAAAAAGTCGATGCGGAAATGAATGAATTTGTCGCGATCAAACGAATTAAACTAGTATGTCTAAGTGGATGCTCGCTCAGAATATGATGACATGAGTGAGCGACAGCAGGATTAATCAACAGGCAGCTTTATGGAATATTTAAAAATGCTTCCTTTTTCTTTTCCTCTGCTCGCCTGTAACTCCAAGGCGTCACTCTGGTGACGTGAATGCCCTTGTGAATGCCCATATATGGAGAGGGGCAGATTTTCCCGGAGCTGCATGCTAAAATCTGCTATAAATCATGAAATAACACATTTAGTGTTATTTCTCCACAATATAAGTAAACGCTCCTGTATTATTTTTAAATAAACTAATAAATATTAATGGCGATGCAATTTGAAAACATGGTGGGTGTTGGGCTTTAAGAAAAATGGGAGGGAGGCCCTTTGACGTGACATGGGCTGTCCCTCCTTCCTATTATTCGGTTCTCAAAATTGCGGACGCTCGGTGTAGTTTGAGCTCTTTAGCATAGCATTTGCCACACAAAGCTTTTAATTAAAAAAAATTTTTTTAATCAGTAAACAAGTTTTCAGCTTCTTTTTGAAGAGAATAACACTTAAGACGAAGGCATGGATTTCAACCGTGAATTTTGAAGCTTCAACAAGACATTGTATTTTTTCCCCTGAAGTCGCTAGCTTGGCTCGTAGCTTAGCTTCTCAGCTTAGCTGCTTTGAATTAACCAAAAATATGATTTTGGACGGTTAAAGAAAAGAGAAAGGGAGGGGTCAGTGAAGAGTAAGTAAGTAAGTAAGTAAATAAACTTTATTTATATAGCACTTATCATAGATACAATCACAAAGTGCTGTACAAAACACAAAATAAAAGAGCACCCGAGTTGAGTCTTTTGTCATCCAGTGTCCTCAGTAGAAAGAGAGAGACGCAAAAAAACAAAACCGATAAATGAAAATGAGGTTGATAATTTTCATTTATCATGCAATTAATTGATTTATTGTTTATCACGACAGGCCTACACATCGGATATCGACCAAAAATCCAATACAGTATTGTGCATCCTTACTAAATTTGTGTCTTATTAAATACTTGTGAATAAACTTCAACTGTGTCAATAGGAGATATTTGCCTTGTGAACACCATTCAGTCTGATAGTTTTTGTGCCACAAGAGTTTTACACTGGAAACACTAGTACATATTAGTTTCTGTAAAGTACCTCTCTGTCAGGAGTTGGTCTTCTGCTCTGTGGAGTGTGGCGTCCATCCATGGTGGAATAACTCCTCGACACATCCTGGTCTGTGGTTAAAAAGAGTTGGCAAGCATTACGACAATAACGTTTAAATCACCTGTGATTCAGAAACGGGATCTGAGAAAGCACTGATGATGTGAAAATAATATCCATCCAATGGAAAAATGAGGGAATGAAAGTTTGGGTGGAAAACAGTGCATTTTATTTCCTTTTTATAGGGAAAAACATCAAAACAATTAGACTCAACTTATCCAAAAATGGCAAAGACAGACACATGCAAAACTATAAAAAAGCTGGAAGACCAAATAAGGAAAAAACAAGGAGAAAAAAAAAAAAACCCACAAATGGTATAAAGTCTATACATCTAACTTTAATACAAACAATGCAGCCATTAATATTAGATAAAGTAGAATGTTATAGACAATTATTTACTTCAGTCTACAACTGTTTATTAGAAGAAAAAAATCATAATTCAAATCTATTTTAAATGTAACTATTTAATATATTAATAAATACACAAAAATATAAAAACCTACATTTTCATTAGCACAAGAAAATATTTAAAGTTTTTACAAATGTGCAACTCTAGTCTCAAGAGAATATTTCCTTACAGTATAACTTACTACAAAAACATGCAATCAACACTCATACTAATAAAAAAAAAAAAAAACGAGGGTATTTTTTTCTGGCCAAACCCAACACACCTGGGTACAAAATCCTGTTCTACAGTGTGGGAGTAAAGCCTGTTTAATCCTCATCAATCAATAAAAAAAATCACAACAGCAGCTTTGCCGTTTTTAAATGTTTCTTGGATATTAACTTGTTTGTAGAGAAGCCCTTTTTTTTAATTCAACCTAATCTGACTGATTTATGATACAGTCTCAAAGGTTTACGTCTCAGAACAGTTTCAAAACTAACAGATCTTCATCTCTTGTCCAAATTGCATTTCTGTAAACAAAAACTGTTGCTTTGTCTCCACTACAACAGCAACAACTAAAAGTGTCCAATTCGACAGATTTCACGTGGCTTTCAGCCAGATTCAGTACTTTGTAGTTTACGTGATATTTCAAACATACCAGTAGCACTTAGAATAATCATATAAGTTCACTATAAAAAATAATGTAACACGTTAACATATACTTTAGTTTCACTGGAGGAAACATGCTTTATAGTTAAATTGTACTTGATAATTTACAGTAAATCATTCTTGATCAATGTCATACAAATAAAGAAAGCCAAGTAATGATAATGAAAGTGAACAAATAATGTGACTTGTGCTACAAGTGCAGATAAAACTAAGACACAGTGTAAGAAAATATACATGGTTGCTTTTCTGTTTTAGAGCTCAGCTAATATCATCAACCTGTACATGTCTTAAATATTTATAACACTAAACGACAAACATAATCTGTAAAAAGAAATTGTTCCAAAAGCACCAATTAATTTTAAAATGGAATAATCTATAATAGAGATTACTAAATCCTAAATTTGGTCTGCTCTGAAAACAGTGACACTGTTGATGTTCCACTCAAAATTGAGGGTGTTGAGATTTGTAGAGTGAGTGAGGTGAAGTTTTTGGGTGTTATCATTGATGACAAACTGACATGGAAACAACACATAAATTCTGTAAGAATAAAAATAGCTAAATCGATTGCAGTACTGTACAAAGTCAGAGACCTATTGAATGATAAAGCTCTGTATTTGTTGTATAACACAATCATTGTTCCACACTTAATCTATTGTATTGATGTTTGGGGGAATGCGTGTAAAACAATCACAAAGCCTATTTTTGTATTACAGAAAAGAGCTGTAAGAATTATCACTAGAAAACATTACCGTCATCCATCAAGTACATTATTTTATCAACTGAAGTTATTGAAGTTCCATGATTTGGTAGACTATAATATTTTATCAGTTATGTATAGGGCTCAAAATAATGCATTACCTTTAAATATCCAAATGCATTTTGTTAAAAGACAAAGTTGTTATAATCTTAAGGGGACAGAGATGTTTGTAAAACCACAATTCAGAACTAGTTTGAAGGGACGTTCTACCTCAATCCAGGGAATTAGATTATGGAATGGCTTGGAGAATGTAGTTAAAAATGCCAAGTCAATGTTTACATTTAAGAAAATGATCAAAACGAATGTGTTAAAAAATATATGAAATAGCGTAATGTGTATTGTATTAGTTAGAAAATTAGAAAGAGTTAGTCATTTTGTACTGTTGGTTGAAGATTATTATTGTTTAATCTGATTGTTGGAAAAAAGGGGCAGATATAATAAGATTTATTCTTCTTTCTGCTACCTTTCATTTTTTTATATTTTGTACATTATCATTTATGGGATTGTCTTGTATTGTTTCTTTTGTAAAAAAATGAACAAATTTAATAAACATAAACATAAACATAGTGTACACATGTACAAATGTTGAAAACTGTTGGGTTATTTCATAGTAACGTACTGTAAACGTGTTCTCAGTCGAGCTCTATTTATAACTATAAAGTTTGTTGTGTGCATGAGCATGTGTGTTAGATATTTTTGACAGTGCTTCTGACAACAATATAAAGTGTTTGTGTATATTAAATATGAGATGAGGCATGTGTGTTGGCTCCACCTGAATAACAGAGACCGTTTCCATTGCCCTGCTCTTCTCCATATTCATTATTGTTTGAGGCCTCCGAATATCGTCTGTAGCAGGCACTGACTGGTGACTGTAACCGTGGTGACTGGAAGCCTGGTGTTGAGGGTTCTCTTCTATATGAAGCACAACCAGTAGGGCTTCCATCAGGGTAAACAGATGCAGAAGAATTACCTCTGTGCCAGCAACCCCTTGTCGCTCGCAAAGAGGAACTTCTTTCAGGCACACTTGGCAGCAGCTCAGCCAATATTCTTCTCAAAATGCTATCATCAGGTGGTCTAGAGCTTCTGTGGCCTCTCTCCGACTGAATGTGCTCATAAATGTCTCTCAAGGCTGCATCTAGGGCTTCATAAATGGCCTGTTTAGACTTGGGCCTGCTACCTAGACCTCCACCAGCATTGCTTGTTTTAGAGGTAGGTGATGATTCCTTTTTCCTACGGAAAGGCACTGGGCTGACCAAGAAGGCCAGCTTGGACATTGCTTGTTGGGATGGCGAGGCCTGGTTTTGAGAAGGGCTACTGTGACTCTGCTGTGAAGATCTCTGGTGCTCTTGTCGCGCTCGTTCTCTCTCATGGCGAAGCATGGTTGTAAAGCGGGTGTAGGAGGCTGGGCAGCGACCTTTGCAAGTGCTAATAAGGTGGCGGTGCTGGTAGCCTTGACTCTGTCCTAGACTTTGGTGGCCAGGATGGTGGTGATGGTGGTGGTGGTGGTGATGACGAAGGTGGTGATGGTGGAGGGTAGAAGACCCATAAAGGCTCTCGGATGAAGTTAGTGAGCAATGGTCAAATTCACTCTCACTGCAAAATGAAGAGCCCTCCACCTGAATGAAATCACTGAGGTCAGATGCAATAGCGTCCTGTTCACTGTCAGAATATTCTGGATTGGCTTGTGGACATAGAGGAACAGGAGGAGTGGGAAATGACTGGCCAGGCTCTGGCCCAACACGAGGCTGGCCTTCAGGTGGGCTTCGAGGTATGTGATCCATGCTTTGAGGTACAGTCCTGTTTCCATTGTTGTCTTCCTCCAACAATGATTCTACAGAAAAACGGCGTTTTGAAAAACTGGATGTCCCACCACCACCACCACTGCTGGCACGAGACGATGAGCCGCCTGGTGTAGTGGTGCCTGAAGGCACCTCACCATCACCCAAGTTAGGCATGGATTTGGACTTCTGAATTAGACGCTCATATTCTGAAATACGATTTGGGACCATAGCCCTTGGCACTTCCACACCCCAGGAGGGTGTCCAAGGAGACAGACGATGGTGATGTAAATGAGGCTGGCGCTCTAGATCCAGAATACGAGCACGGACAGAACGGATGACTTCAGATGGGATTAGATGAGCTCGATCAATCTGGTGCATCGTCCGATAAAGCTGGAGAAAGCCTGGAGAATCGTGAGCACGTCGCCGATGGAGACGAGGCAACGACTGAATGGAAGTTGAAACAGTCACAGGATTCCCATCACACACCAGTGATCCAGCACTTTCTGATCGAGTGGCATTTTGACCACCTGAGCCAGAATGCCCATCATTAAGTAAGTCATCACAACTACGTGATTTGAGCTTCTCAGAGGGTTGCACCTCCTCCGCACTGCTCCATGTCTCAGCATCCTGGCTTTTTGTCTGCCAGCTGTTTGTACAACAGACAGACTGCTTCGAGGAAGAGCTGCCTTCCTTGCTGGCATCCTCATGAACACGATCAAAGCCAGAAGGGATGGGAGGAAGTGAAGTACTGTCGTAACGGCCTAGGGTGGACATACTGTTTGAATAAATGTTGCATGCGTCCCCACCTTTCAGATGTCCCATAAGAGCAGCGTGGCAAGAGAGAAGGAGGAAAGCAAGTTAAGCAATAAAACCAAGCAATAGAGTGGAAGTGCTGGGGAAAGGAAAAATAAACAGGTGAGAAAAACTTGATTTAAAAAATATTTAAATGCTAAATGGACTGTACTTATTTATATAGCACCTTTCTATCTTATCAAGATACTCAAAAGTTCTTTACACTACAATCTGTGCCCTCATTTACCCATTCATACAACACTCTACAAAGCTAATCTGAATCTATGGAGACTAATCAGTGCTTTATCACATTCATACACTGATAGGACACACATCAGAGGCACTAACCGTGTTTCCATCTATTTTCAATTCGAATTTTGAGCGAATTTTTGAAATTTCGCAAAAATGTAAATAAAAATTAATGCGAATCAGAAGTGTTTCCATTAACTGGCTTGAAGCGCATCCACCAGGCCACGCAAAGCGGCATTACGTCAGACGTCAGCGGCATTACGTCAGACGTCAGCGTCATTACGTCAGCGTTACGCATGTCTACAGTAAACAGGAAGTAGCGGTTGAAAACAGGACCCGACCACACATCTCGGCAAAATGGAGAGAATATTTCAGGTATGTGTTGCTATCGGGCAAGTTGTATTTATTCTGTCATGCCAACTAGTTTTAGCGATGTTACATGTTGTCCGGAGACGAAGTCACGTGACGTGAATGTTCGCTACGTCAGAACTGAGTCGGCAAATCTGTTTCCATCTCTCGTTTTGCGCATCGGCTCTGATTCGAAGAACCCAAAAACCACCTCAAGCGAGTGTATCAACTTTTTTGCTAATTAGAGGAAGTTAATTCGAATCGTGCCGTTTCCATTCAGCTTTTCTGATGCGATATTTCAAAATGCGCATCAAGAAACCTTGATGGAAACACGGCTAATGAGGGGTTCCGTGTCTTGCCCAGGGACACTTCAGCATGTGACTGCTGGTGAAATCAAGCTCCCAACTCTCCCATTGGAGGACAACTCATCTAACCACTCAGCCACAGTTGACCCAATTTATAGATTTATATATATATTTTTATTTTATTTAGACATCAGACAGATAAGGTATTGGGAAAACACAACAAATTCTGTGAATTTATGGTGATAAGTACAGCACAGGTGTATGTCTGGGTTAAAAATATAAAGAAACTCAGAAAGAACAAAATACATCAAGAAAGAAAAAATGTTTCTGTGAGTTGGAATACCTTTGGGTCTAGAGGGTGAGGATGGTGAGGAACGAAAGACGGGTTTCTTTAGGCTGATGCTGGTTCTGTAGGAATCCACTGGTTTAGGAGAAGTTGCAGCTCTGCTCTGAGACTGAGCATTGCCTTGGGAACTCGAAGGCTCTGACTTCCGTCTTTTCCTGTAGTCGCTGGCAGCACTACAACAAACAATATGGGAAACATACGCAGATGACAGGAAAAGACATTATTATTATTATTATAAACATTAGTCTCAGATGTTGTCAGATTATGATACCCAATTAAATACAACCTAAAAAAGCTACTTGTTTAAAGGTTCAGTATGTAATTTCTGGAACACGCTGGAACTTGGGAAAATTTTGAACAGAGACACGTTTCTGGTCCCTCCCCCTCAGAGCCATATATGGCTCTGTTACCCTTGCTCTGCTGAAATTCAAATTCAAGCTCTGTTTTTATTGGCTGGTTAACGGCGGGTCACTGTGGCTTTTTAGAAATGCTTTTAGAGAAGCAAGGGACAATAGTTTTTTTCAGAGATTACTTGTCTAAAATCAGTATGTCAGGAGGTAGTGACAGAGTGAAGAAATATGTTAAAAATATATTGTTAGAAAAGTTACATACAGCTCCTTTAAAACAATGAACTAATTTTTTTGTTTGGGAAATATGTAGTTTTCACAACCGTTTATGGACATAGTCGATGTTAGAACCATCAATATTACAAAAAACTTTGAACATGTCTAATATGTTTTCTAGACTATGTTAATTAACATTTTATCTTCAGTGTAACTGATCAACTGTTTTCAAAAACAAACCCTTTTCTTTCAGAACAAACACACTTAATGTCACTGAAATGAAGTATGTGGACTTTTCATCACATCCCTATTCAGCCCTTTTTGTGCACTGAGGAAAATGCGACTGAATAAGCAGGGCAGCAGTGAAAGGAAGAGAGACCACAGGAGGGAGAGTGGGGGTTGTGGGGGAGACAGGAGGTGAATGGCAGAATCAATAGCCTTGCTGCGTTCATTTATTCTGGTTCAGGTCAAAGAGAAAAGCATCTCGACATCAATTACTAAAGCAAATACAGAGCAACGCTAATCCCAGCAAATGATCATTAACAGCATACGCCAGATATTAGCTCCAAACAAGGTGCACAGGAGAGTTTTGTCACAGTGCTGAATCACAACAAGGAGGGATGCTGTAGAAAGGCTGGGGGAGGGGGGATGAGGGGGAGGTGGGGTGATGCAGAGTAAAATAAAAAAGAAACCGCAGTTACCTTGCAGGTCTGTCCAAAGCCTTGTCAGCAGGAGCAATGTGGAGGGACGTCTGAAACAGGACAGAAAACAAAAAGAGGAAACTGAGCTCTGCGTGAACAAAGACTTGAGGCAGAGCAGCTTACAAAGCACCAGCTTGCAAATGGTTTTTGCTGTGCCACAGCTAAAACACTCCCCCAGCAGAATGTGGGAGGGAGGCTGGTTCCACATGGCACACCTGACCAAGGCAGGACCAACAGATGAAGGATAATTTCAGTGTTTTGGTTTCCCCTGAGTTGTACTGAAGGATGATGGCAAACATGAATTAGGATGGAATGTATGAGCTTTTCTCAAGGGGGGCAAATGTTGTGCTGAAAATTCTGGGCTGGATCAACTGGAATGGGTGTTCATGGTAAATGGACTGTACTTATATAGCACCTTTACATCTTATTAAAGCAGCAGTCTGTAGTTTTTCTAAAAATATATTTTTAACATATTTCTTCACTCTGTCACCATCTCCTGACAGACCGATATTAGACAAAGTAATCTCTGAAAAAAACTATAGTCCCCTTGCTTCTCCAGGTGTTACTAAAAGCATTTCTAAAAAGCCACAGTGACCCGCCGTTAACCAGCCAATAAAAACAGAGCTTCTCACTTCTCACGCCCCTAACCCACGCCCCCGCCTGTCCCAGCCCCAGCGGCCGCGCACGTTCTCGTTCAAAGTATTGCAAAGCGATGCAAAACTGTTTTGTATGTGACACAAATGTATTAAATTCCCCTTCTTCATCCCTGATCTGGACTTTTGTTTTGTTTTTTGCCAAAAGTCAAGTGATCACTTCCTCCTCCGCTGACTCCATGACTGAAATGAGGAAATGAATGAATTTGTCACGAGCGAATTAAACTCGGGTTCAACGTGGCTGCGCGAGGCTCTGCAGATTTCCTGGTGTTCTGGACCAGCGCTCCATGTTTTTATTTTATTTTTTAGAACGTTTTATTAACATATAAACACAGAAAATCGCAACGGCTGCGACAGGACATGCAGTGGAGGCGGAGCTAAAGAAGCTGAGCTGAAGTTCAGCAGAGCAAGGGGGAGCAGAGCCATATATGGCTCTGAGGGTGAGGGACCAGAAACGTGTCTCTGTTCAAAATGTTTCTAAGTTCCAGCGTGTTCAAAAAACTACAGACTGCAGCTTTAACACACTCAAAGCACTTTACACTATAATCTGTGCCTCATTTACCCATTCATACAGCACTCTACTAGATCTATAGCTAATTGAACAAATCATTCTAACGAGACTAATCAGAGCTTTATCACATTCATACACAGATGGGACAAACATCGGAGGCAAAGAGGGGTTCAGTGTCTTGCCCAGGGACACTTCAGCATGTGTGAATTCAAAACCCCAACTCTTGCATTGGAGGACGACTGCTCTAACCACTCAGCCACAGCTGCCCCGTATCCCAATCATCTTAAATGGGGTGTAACAGTGGGCAGCACGGTGGTGCAGTTGGTAGAGCTGCCGGTGTTACACCATATTCTGTGACCTTTCGTATATTGTGACCATAGGGGGCGCTGTTGCATTTTTACATCATACTTTGCCATATTTGTTAAAAAATATATTATATGAAGTAGCTTAATGTGTAATGTAATAGAGTTAGAAAAATTAGAAAGAGTTATTCATTTTGTTCAGTTACTTTATTGTTGTTTGAAGTAATTGTTTGAAAAAAGGGGCAGATAAGATTTTTTTCTTCTTTCTGCTACCTTTCATTTTGTTTACATTTTGTATTCTTATCGTTTATGGGATTGTTTGTATTGTATTTTAAAATGAATACATTTTATAAATAAATATTTGATTAACACTATCATATTGTGTTACCATCTATATTTTCATAATAGTCATGATATTAGTGATCAGATTTTACTTTTTATTCTTTGGAGGAAGGAAAGAGAGTCAGCCTCATTCCTCCAAAAAAAATAAAAAAAATTACATCTGCCCACTAAAATCATGATTATGATGGAAATATAGACGTAACAGAATACGACAGTGTTAATCAGTTATTGCAAAGTATGATGTAAAAATGCAACAGCGCCCCATATGGTCACAATATATGATATAGGTCACAGAATATGGTGCAACACCACCTCTGAGTGAGAAGGTTGCTAGATCAAATCCTGGCTGAAGGGGCTTCTGTGTGGCGTTTGCATGTTCTCTCCGTGCATACCCGTTTTTTTTTTTCTCCATGTATGCCGGTTACCTCCCACAGACCAAAAAACATGCATGTTAGGCTGACTGGTGCGACTGGTTGTGCTTCTAGTTTGTCTCTTTGCACCTCTGATGAACTTTTGAGCTGTCCAAGGTGAACCTGCCTCTCGCAAAATAATTGCTGGCGATAGACACCAGACAATGAGATGATAATCTTTCAGTCCGAAACAAACAAACAAACAAACAAACAGTATTTCCAAAACAATCTCATGTATCTTTAAGGAATGGTGCGTTGCTCTGTTACAACAGTTTTAAGCAAACGTCCAAACACTACAGGAGTTGACTCGTGTTATTGGTTAGAGACCATGTGTAATCAGAAACACTTAACACTTAACAGTTGGGATTACCTCAATGCGCTGGTGAGTGGAGATGTCTGGATTATAATCCAGCCGTTTTTTAGGAGGCTTCAGCCCCAAGCAGCAGCAGTGAGCAGGAGAGGGAGTAGAGGAGGAGGAGGGTGAAGATGAGGTGAAGCAGTGGTGACATCATGGGGAAAAAGAAAAAAAAACGGAAGCATGTGGAGAGAGTGACACCTGTTAGAGAATCTGAGTAACCAAAGATGGACAAAATCAAAACTGTTCCGTCACACACTGGACAAGTGTGAATTCACTAGATACACACCGGCACACACTTACAAGCTAAGATCTACGCATACACTACTTATCAGCTGTTTAAAGTAAAAAAAAGCATGTATGGTATAGGTGATAAAATTAAACTAGAAGCTGTAAAACAAAATAAAATAGGTACAATACTTTGACCTTTCTACTTAAACACACACACACACACACACATACATCCAAGTGCCACGGACATGCAGAGTGTAAAAAGCAGCTGTATGTGGAGAGCCAAGTGAAGTACAACCTGCAGTGTTTATCTGAGAATGCATTAAAATGTTAAATGTTCATTGCCCTGAGATGACGTCTGTTGTGACTTGGTGCTATGTAAATAAACTGAATTGAATTAAATTCAACATTTTACCAACGCTCATAAACAAATAGTTGGAAAATATTGTTATTGTGATGCAAAAATCTTTGCGAGAATCACTCAAAGCACGTATGAAACCATGTTCCCTAAGGGCTTATTGAATTACGTAAAGCATTTCAGGTAGAAATCTTCATACACAGCTGAACGTGGCTTTGAGAACACAAGCGTGCAGTGCCAGGTGTGAAACTTTAACTTGAACATTTCAAGAGCGGCATCACCTGCTGCCATGCACTGGAGGAATGTCGGAGACAGAGGTATGCCCTCGTGACTCCATAAATCAGTCAGTTTGAGGTAATTCAATCTCATTTACAACTGTCTGCACTCCAAAAGTCCAGCAGAGGGCACTATAGTGTATAACTAAAACTGAGTATTTCTTCCTATTACCAAAAGTCAAAAGAAAATACTAGCAGGTGTAAATACATATTCAAACAAGTTAAACAAAACGTAAAGAAACCAGTACATGTTACAATGTATCAAAGCAGTTAAAGAAACAACTCAAACAACAACAGTATGATGAAGATGGACTGTTTTGAGCTAAGAACATTATATCAGTGGAAAACTAATCAGCATTTTGATTACAACTGAGGATTTCCTTTCGTTGGCAGAACGACTGACTTGTGCAGTTTGACAGATTTGAGGTAGTTTTATCTTAAAAAATGCACAAACATTGGCTTTTAAACAGCTTCCTCGTGTTTAAAGTGTCTGTGACATCATCTTTTAACTTTGCATATAGTGACACAACATATATATCTTGTATCATTCAACTATGTTCGTTTTAGCAAACAAAATGATATATTAATGAAAATTCCTTTCAAAGTGAGTTTAAAATTAAAAACCGTGTTTCTTCACGGGACATCCGACTACACGTGAATGCAACATCTGTGACATAGGATGAAGAACGTATTTAGAACGCCCCTTTTACATATTAATGGTGGACAATAAATAAACCGACTAATTTAATAATAATAATAATAATAATAATAATGTCACATTTTTGTCATCTGTGTATGTTTCCATACAAGACGAAATTTGGCAATCTA
>JBBPBX010006091.1:2537-13202 GCA_038048925.1 Garcialebias charrua
ATATATATATATATATATATATATATATTTTTATTTTATTTTATTATTATTTTTTATAAATGAATACATGTACAGTACTGGACAGTCACCAAGCACTTAGCCTATCCTAACACAGTTTTTAAAGATGAAGGAATGAGTTGAATTGTCTCCCTTTCACATAAAGGGAGCTAGCTCCCTTTATGGGAATGGAGCCTGCAGGGAGGAGGGAGACAATTCAACTGACTCCTTCATCTTTAAAAACTGTGTTAGGATAGGCTAAGTGCTTGGTGACTGTACAGTACTGTACATTTATCTATTTATTAAAAATATACAGTACTGTATATGTTTTTATTTATTTATTTATAAATAGATAAATGTACAGTACTGTACAGTCACCAAGCACTTAGCCTATCCTAACACAGTTAAGGAGTCAGTTGAATTGTCTCCCTCCTCCCCAGCAGTCTCCATTCCCATAAAGGGAGCTAGCTGAAAGGGAGACAATTCAACTTACTCCTTCATCTTTAAAAACTGTGTTAGGATAGGCTAAGTGCTTACTGTACATGTATTCATTTATTAAAAATAAAAAATTTTTTTAATGAGATGCATACTCGTAAGTCCGGGACCTCGTAAGTAAGAGCGCTCGTAAGTCGGGGACTACCTGTAGTTACGTTTTGCAGCTTTGATGGCACTTGTGCATTTATTCCGCAGCTGTCGAAAATTCAACCAATCAGTGTCTCAATTGCCATATGTACGTGTCTTCTACATCCTCGACTGGCAATACTGACAGATACATGATCTTCCACTGCCCCCAGGAATCCATTGTGTATCCAGCTGCAAGTGTCTCTTTTGGGCAAGAGGGCTCTTCTTCGCCCAGTCTTCTCGTCGAGAAATGTTTATGAATTACATTGAAAGACCAGCTGACCAAATCCATAATTTACAATTGGGATATGTAGTGAGTGGCTCCGATAGGAATCACAAGACAAAGAGCAAAGCAGGAGGGAGGCAGGAGCTGGAGGGAATGCGTCCGGCTTTCTCGAGAGCAAATAGGAACAGATATTAAGAATTAATATTACTTAATTAATATTCACAAGTCACAGTTTTTCAGATATCTGCAATTGTAGAGAAGACCTGAGATCTGATGAGGTAAAAGATTGGACCAAGACCGTAAACTTCAGGTTCATTTTAAAACAGAGAAATAGGCAGTTGTGGTGTATTAAGGTAAATTGCCTCATATCTCTCTCACCCAGTAGTAGGAGCCAGCGAGGTTTTCACCAGGTGAAGAGAAGAAGAAGTGTTCGTTTGTGATTTCATTCATTCTGTTTCTGGTTTTGGCATTGAAGGATTAAAGTCGACTGCTTGGAAATCAGTTTGTCTCTCCTTTCTCACATGCTACATTGGTGACCTGCAACGTGAAAGATGTCAGAATCAGACGAGAATGTTGTTTCTTCTTCGGACTATGCCGCTGCGGCGTCTTCCCATCGGTTACAGCCGACCTCAGCCGACTTCGCCTCCGCCGCGACTGTTAAACTCCCGGAGTTCTGGCAAAGCGACCCGGTTTCGTGGTTCCAGCACATCGAGAAACTCTTCCACTTCCGAGGCGTGAATGCAGACGAAGCCAGGTACTTCTTGGTTGTGTCAGCCCTGGATCAGCCGTCCACCCGCAGAGCTATGCTGCTTCTTCGCAACCCACCGCACGCGGGAAAATATGGCGCCCTCAAACAGTTTCTGCTTCGAAGGTACAGTTTGTCTTCGACTGAGAGGGCTGATAAACTGCTATCCCTGCCTGGTTTGGGTGATGGCACGGCCGTGGACATGATGGACAATATGCTATCGCTACTGGGCTCAGACGAGGGGGGTGTCCTGTTCCCGCACATTTTCCTGCGCCAGCTTCCACCGCAAGTAAGGGCGGCCCTGGCTAATTCCCCTTGTTTAGCTACCGGTGATTACCGGGGCTTGGCGGAGGAGGCCGACCGGGTCCTGCTGGCTACCAGACAGTTTGTCGTGCAGAGTACGTCGGTGGAGCCCCAGCAGACAGCGATGGAGGAGCCGGCGGTGGTTTCTGCTGTTGGTGCGCACACTCGTTGTGGGAGCTTTTTGTGTTTCTACCACCGGAGGTTTGGCAACAAGGCCAAGCGCTGCATCCCACCGTGCACATTCGGGGTGTCGGGAAACGAGGAATCCGGCGCTCAGTAGCAGCTGTGGGCACTGGCGAGCAAGGTGAGCTGCTCTTCGCCACAGACTCCCTGTCAGGACATCGTTTTTTGGTTGACTCTGGTTCCCATAAGAGTTTGGTCCACCCTCTTGGGCCTAACTTCCCAAGGCTATGGCCCACTGCTAACTGCAGCTAACGGTTCTTCGATTGGAACTTTTGGAACTAGACGGACAACAGTTTCTTTCCATGGACGTGAGTTTGAGTGGGACTTTGTTGTTGCCTCAGTGACTGTTCCAATTATTGGTGCAGATTTTTTATGTGCTCATGGTCTGTTAGTAGATGTTGTTAACCGCAGACTTATTGACGCTGTAACTTTTGCCACTTTCCCATGTGTGTCTGGGGGGGCTAGGCCGCTAACTCATGCTAATGTTTTAGTTTCAGGTGATGTTTTTCAAGGTTTGCTGGCAGAATTCCCCTCTTTAACTACACCTGCTTTTTCTTCCTCTGAAACTAAACATGGGGTCGAGCATTTCATCCCTACTACGGGACCACCTGTTTTTTGCATGTGCACGCTGTCTTGACGCTGTTAAACTGGCCATTGCTAAAGAGGAGTTTGGTACCATGGAGAGGTTGGGTGTTGTTAGACGTTCTAACAGCCCGTGGGCCTCTCCCTTCCACATGGTACCAAAGGCAGACGGGTCGTGGCGCCCATGTGGCAATTTTCGCCGCTTAAATAACGTGACGACACCTGATCGCTATCCCATTCCGCATATTCAGGACTTTTCTGTTCGATTGTCGGGTGCTTCCAATTTTTCTAAGGTGGATCTGGTGCGTGGCTACCATCAAGTTCCAGTGCAGTCCAGCAATGTACCTAAAACTGCAGTCATCACCCCATTTGGGCTTTTTGAGTTCCTCCGCATGCCGCTTGGACTAAAGGGGGCAGCACAGACTTTTCAAAGGTTGATGGACTCCGTGTTGCGGGGCCTCAATTTTGTGTTTGTCTATCTTGATGACATTTTGGTGGCCAGCTCGTCTACCGAGGAGCACCTGTTGCACCTGAGAGAAGTTTTTCAGCGCTTGGATACACATGGCTTGATCATTAATCCGGTCAAGTGCCAGTTTGGTTTGCCGGTGATCGATTTTTTAGGTCATCGTATTTTCGCGCAGGGTGCAGTTCCATTGCCTGCCAAGATACAGGCGGTGGCAGAGTTCCCACGTCCTCTGGTGGTGAAAAAGTTGCAGGAGTTTTTAGGCATGGTGAACTTTTACAACAGGATCATTCCCAACGTAGCCCATCTCCTGCAGCCTCTTTACGAGGCCTTGCGCTCGAGGAAGGCGACTGACACGGTTGTCTGGACCCCGGACCGGATTACTCCCTTTGATGGTGCTAAGTCCGCGTTAGCTAGCGCAACACTCCTAGCCCATCCAGATTCAGAGGTCCCGATTGTACTAACAACTGATGTTTCAGATATAGCTATGGGGGCTGTTGCAGAGCAGCGTGTCGGTGATGCATGGCAGCTGTTGGCGTTTTTCAGCCAAAAATTGCGGGACTGCGAGCGTAAGTACAGCGTTTTTGACTACGAGTTGTTGGCACTGTTCTTAGCTACGCCGCATTTTCGTTTTTTTTTTTTGCTGGAGGGTCATTCGTTTACGGCTTATGTGGACCACAAACCACTCACGTTTCCCATGTCTAAAGTTTTGAAGCCTTGTTCAGCACGTCAGCAACGGCACTTGGCGGCTATTTCTGAGTTTACAACTGTCGTATGCCATGTGGCCGGAAAATCCAACTCAGTGGCGGACTGTCTGTCACGTGTACTCGTTTGTCAAAAGTCAAAGTCAACTTTATTGTCAGAACTACAATATGTACAGGACATACACAGGATTGAAATTGCGTTTCTCTCAGTCCCTCGGTGCAACAGTAACCATCTAAACACTAAACACTAAAACATTTAATAAACATAAGCATAAAATAGTAAAAGTGTAACACTGTCCTGAGTTTTTTCATAATAGTATAAAAGTATGAAAATTTACACCAACACTGAAACACCAAACACCCCTAAAACACCAAACACCCAATGAACATAAGCATAAAATGAAATAATAAAAGTGTAATACTGTCCTGAGTTTTTGCATAGTAGTATAAAAAGTATAAAAAGTATATCTATAAAATAAACTGAAGGTTCTAGCATTGACATTTGCAAAGAGTGGCACAGCAGCATATAAGTTAATGTACACAGTATATGTATGAGGTATTTGATGTTGGTATATAGGCAAAGTGGCATATGCAGTGAGGCACATAAGGCACATTTGGCATCCTTAGATAAGGCTAGTCAGAGAATGCTGTATATGTATCTGCAGTAGTGTAGATAAAAGTAGTGTAAATGTAAACAGTAGTAATAAATGTAAAGCAGTAGTAATAAATGTAAACCGTATTAATAAATGTAAACAGTGAATGTAAACAGTAGTATGACTATAGGCAGTAATGTAATACAAACATTAGTGCAAATATGAGAAGTAGTGCAAACTGAATGAGCACATGACCGAGAGTTTAGTGAATAACCCGTTTGATGACACAGAGTCCAGTGTTAAAAACTTTGTGTTGAGTGGTAATGTGTGAGAAAGTTTTTTGTGTTAAGGCAGTTCAAATGGGAGGGGAGGCAGAGCAGGCAGAGTGTTTAGCATTCTGACTGCCTGATGAACAGAGCTGTCTCTCAGTCTACTGGTACGAGCCTGGAGACTCCTCAGTCTCCTCCCTGATGGCAGCAGTCTAAAGCAGCTGTGTAGTGGGTGTGTGGGATCACCTGCCATGCAGTGGGCTTTCCGAGTGAGGCGTTTGCTGTGTAAGTCCTGCAGTGAGGGCAAGGAGGTGCCGACGATCTTCTCAGCTGCTCTCACGATGCGCTGGAGGCTCTTGCGGCATGATGCAGTACATGCACCAAACCACACCGTGATGCAGCTGGTCAGGACACTTTCTATGGCACCCCTGTAGAAGGTGCACATGATGGGGGTTGAAGCTCCAGCCCTTTTCAGCTTGCGGAGAAAGTAGAGGCGCTGGTGAGCCTTCTTGGCCAGTGCTGCAGTGTTCCTGCTCCAGGACAGGTCCTTCGAGACGTGCACTCCCAGGAACTTGGTGCTGTCCACTCTCTCCACTGCGGTGCTGTTGATGGTCAGAGGGGCATGTTGTGCATCCCTCTTCCTGAAGTCCACGACAATCTCCTTTGTCTTCTCCACGTTGAGAGTGAGATTGTTGTGTCCGCACCACAAGGCCAGGCGGCTCACCTCGTTCCTGTAGTCCGTCTCATCGTTGTTGCTGATGAGACCTACCACTGTTGTGTCGTCCGCAAACTTGATGAAGTGGTTGGAGCTGTACGATGGTGTGCAGTCGTGTGTTAGCAGGGTGAATAGAAGGGGGCTCAGCACACATCCTTGTGGGGCCCCTGTGTTCAATGTGATGGTGCTAGATGTGTTACTCCCGATCCGTACTGTCTGTGGTCTCCCGGTCAGGAAGTCTAGCAGCCAGTTACACATTGAGGTGTTCAGCCCCAGACTGTCCAGTTTATGGATGAGCTGTTGGGGGATGATGGTGTTGAATGCCGAGCTGAAGTCGATGAACAGCATTCTAACATAAGAGTCCTTCGTGTCCAGATGTGTGAGAGCTGTGTGGAGGGCAGAGGAGATGGCATCGTCGGTTGAGCGATTAGGTCGGTATGCAAATTGGAAGGGATCCAGGGAGGCAGGGAGGACAGATGTGATGCTTTTCATGACTAGCCGTTCAAAGCACTTCATCAGGATGGGGGTGAGTGCTACTGGGCGATAGTCATTGAGGCATGCGGGCGTTGCCTTCTTTGGGACAGGGATGATGGTGGTGGCTTTGAAACAGGTGGGGACGATGGCCTGGCTCAGTGAGATGTTAAAGATGTCCGTGAAGACCGTTGCGAGTTCCCCTGCACAGTCCTTCAGCACACGACCAGGTATGTTGTCAGGACCAGAGGCCTTCCGGGCGTTAATCTTGATAAATGATCGCCTTACGCTGTCTGAGGACAGCGCCAGCACCTGGCCATCAGGAGAGGGGGGGAGTTTATGTGCAGGTGTGCTGTTACTTGCCTCAAACCGAGCAAAGAACTCATTCAGTTCATTCAGCGTAGAGGTTGAGCTGTCACAGGTCTGGGGGGATGGTTTGTAGTTTGTGATGGTCTGTATTCCCTGCCACAGACTGCGTGTATCCTTGCTGTCCTTGAAACGGTGAGCTATTTTCCTGGAATACTGCTTCTTGGCCTTTCTGATGCCCAGATCCAGGTTCTTTCTGGCTGCCCTCAGGCCCACCTGATCTCCCGCTTTTGTCCTGTGCTCCTCGGGGTGGATTTCTCTGCCATGGCCGCTGACCAACCGGGAGACGCTGATATCACTGTCGTTCGTACCAGTGTTTTAGGTCTTAAACTAGAGGAGATCAAGATGGGAGAGGGCGGTCCTTTGATCCTGTGTGACGTTTCCACAGGCCGGACACGCCCAGTGGTTCCATCAGGTTGGTGCCGCCGCATTTTTGACTCTGTTCACTCTCTCTCACACCCAGGTGTGCGTGCATCTGTGAAACTAGTCAGCACACATTTTGTGTGGCCTGGTTTACGCAGAGGTGAAGAGTTGGACAGCGGCTTGCGTGGTCTGTCAGCGTGCCAAGGTGCACTGGCACACAAAGGCACCACTGGAACCATTTCCTATTCCAGCCAAGCGTTTTGACCACATGCATGTGGACTTAGTTGGTCCGTTGCCTCCATCATAGGGTTTCACACACCTGCTTACAGTGGTTGACCGCACAACCAGGTGGCCGGAGGTCGTTCCTCTTTCTTCCACAACTACCTCCGACGTGGCTGGTGCGTTCCTCTCCACTTGGGTTGCCCGTTTTGGTGTGCCCTCGGACATCACTTCAGACAGAGGTCCCCAGTTTATTTCAGGGCTCTGGTCCGAGATGGCGCGCTCCTTGGGGGTGCAGGTGCATCGCACTACCGCCTACCACCCTCAGGCTAACGGGTTGGTTGAACGTTTCCATCGGTCTCTTAAGGCGGCGTTACGTGCTGCGCTTACAGACGGTGGCTGGGGGGATCGCTTGCCGTGGGTGCTGCTTGGGTTGCGATCAGCTCCTAAGGAGGACCTCAATGCTTCATCAGCTGAGTTGGTTTTTGGTCAGCCTTTACGAATTCCAGGGGAGTTTTTGTTAGGCGCTGCCGCTCCACGTTTCCCCGCAGCTGTGGACCCCTGTTCGCAGAGTAGTTTTTTGGTTCCAGGTCCTGAGCACCATTGTTTCCCGCAGGCGTTTGTGCCCACTGCACTCCAGTCTGCCCGTTTTGTTTTTGTACTACGTGATGCCCACCGTTCACCCCTCCAACCTCTGTATGACGGCGGTTTGTTTCGGGTGCTTGAAAGAGGTGCGAAAGGTTTTGTTTTAGACATGGGTGGGCGTAGAGAGCTGGTTACAGTGGACCGCCTGACGCCAGCCTATGTGTTGGCTGATGAAAAGGTGTTGCCAGCTCAGGTTCCTAGATGCGGCCGCCCTCCTGCTCGGCCCCACTTTCCGTTTTCTCCCCCCAACTGTGTTCCTCCACCTGTGGCACAAAATGTTGTTCCTGTACGGGTGCCAGCTGTTTCTCCGCCCCCGAGTCGACGCAGTCGGTTCGGCAGGTTGATTAGGCCCCCTGTGAGAGACTGATATGTTTTGTATTTGCCCTTCTGGGTGTTTGGGGGGGGTGTGGGGGGGTGTGTGGTGTTTTAAGGTAAATTGCCTCATCTCTCTCTCACCCAGTAGGAGGAGCCAGCGAGGTGTTCACCAGGTGAAGAGAAGAAGAAATGTTCGTGTGTGAATTCATTCATTCTGTTTCTGGTTTTGGCGTTGAAGGATTAAAGTCGACTGCTCGGAAATCAGTTTGTCTCTCCTTTCTCTGTATTTCTCACACGCTACACAGTAATGTTTCCAGAATCATTTTCATCTATAGTATTTACAAAACGTTTCCCATAGAAATGCGTACATGTTCTATAAAACATTTTCTAAAAAGAGCATTTGCGTATCTGTCTTCTTAGGCATATTTTAGCTTTCATCAACTATTTTATTAACTGTTATCCATAAATGTACTCATTTTAGCTTTTAGGTACAGCTCTGCTACATTTAGCTATTACTCTGGTAATTTTAGCTACAACTTAGCACATTTGAGCTTTTAGGTACTTTGTTGCTATTTTTAGCTTTTATCTGTTTGGTTAATTTTAGCTTTTGCTATTTTTTAACTAACAATTCAGATTTAGCTTCTCTTCAACAAATCTTTGCAGACCTTTAGCTCTCAGCATTCATACATTTAAATTAATGAATGAATTATACGTTTTAATTTGTTTTTAGTTTCATCAAAGATGTGGGTGGGATAAGTGAAGCGGTCACACTTGTCCATACACTTGTCTCCACCCTCATCTGCCCCACTCTGGGCCCTTGAGCAAGGCCCTTAACCCACACCATCTGCTCCCCCGGGAACCCTAGATATCAGCTCTCTACTCCACACAGAGGGCTGTGGTTGCTCGGTGGTCTGTGGTTGTGTCAGGAAGGGCATCCGGCGTAAAAACAACTGCCAAATCTTCGTGCGACTAGATCGCTGTGGTGACCCCTAACACCGGGAAAAGCCGAAAGAAAAAAAAAAAAAAATGTTTTTAGTTTCACGTAGTTTAGGATCATGGAAGGCCAGATTGAGATAATCCAAGGTCTGCCACAGGCCCGTGAGCCTTCATTTGGTCTTTTGTGGTTTTGAATTAGTATTTACTTTCTCTTTTGATTTCTTGTCTTTACAAAGAGCTGTATTATTTTGAAAGCAAGTGGGCACTAACTAATAATAAGAAAATGGTCTTAATGTTTATCAAAAATGAGAAGGTTATTTTAAATTGCACATTTCCAAATACTGTAAACGCAATTATTGCTTTCATTCCAAGTTTAAAACCTTTTTTTAAATGTTTTAATTTTGGTTTCTTAAACAATTGGAAAACTTAAAATAAAATAAAAAGACCATGACATAAATGCCATTGAAAGCTTTAATTGTGAACTGGTAAATGCAGGTAGTGACAAAAGACAAGAGAGCAAACATGTTCTGTCATGTTCTACCTGGTAACAGCACAATCTGCACACTGATTGGACAGAGTTCTGTGGTGGGCGGGGCTTGGACTCGTTATTTGTCTGATCTTCAGAAGTTTCACTTTAGTTTTTGAGTCTCAGAGGAACCTGTTGGTTCATCATGAAGCTCTTTGTGTTCCTCGCTGCTCTGGCTGCTCTCTGCTGCTCTGTCCACTGCAAAATGTGTAAGTAGAAAATATTCATGTTTTAATGACTGACTTCTTGATTTCTACTCACTTAGGATCATTATTACAGTTAGTCTAATTATTATATTATTATTATAATTAGGAGTTGATTGCAAAGGAAACTAACAATGTTTATGGATTAGTTTAATATTAGCATTAGCTATCGACAAAAGCTTTGATTATCTGTGTCTAAAGTTTTATGCATTTGACACACATCTTTGTGGGGCCATTGCATTGACTTCCATTAACTTTTCATTCATTTCTATAGCCTAACCCTGACCTTTACCCTAAACCTAACCATTACCAATACATACCTTACCCTAAACTTAACACATCCTCAATTCACACCTTAGTCCTAAACCTAACCCCTAACTCACCAATAGGCCTTCTTCTTATGGGGCCCGGGCTTTGGGCCCCATAAGAAGAAGTTGGTCCTCACAATTTGGTATAACTCAGAAAAATGGGCCTCACAAAGTAACATAAACAAGGACACACACACACACGTGTGTGTGAAACAAAAATATGGATATGTTAAAGTGTGTCCTGACAAACAGAAATCCTTCAGTTATTATTCTATAAATGAATGTTTGATGTTTAGGTGTGATTTTACTTTCACTTTCTCTTGGCTCCTTCACTTGAAGCTGACGTCATCACTGTTTGACTCAATCAGGAGTTTTGACTCCAGCCTGAATCTGAGGCTCCTCGCGTCATCACATGTAAAAATGAAATAAATCACATGGCTTATGAACATTAATTAGTCAAATTAAAGTTAGATTCTGACAAGACTGAGGAGCTAATGGCTAGTCCGAGTACAGGACGGACCAAAGTAAATTGTTGTCATAATTAATTCTGCTCCTCTGGACATTCATTCAACCTTTATTTAGTCAGGTAAATCTTATTGAGCCTCGTGGCTCATTTACGAAAGCGACCTGCTAAAACTAAAGAACAATGAACAGCAATGGTAGAATTTCCTTAAACAATAAACAATAGAAAACAAAAGAGAAAAAAACAAAAGAGAGAAATACTTTTTTTTTTTTTTTAAACAAAGTATCAAAAAACTAGCAAAACATTATAAGGTAGACGTATAAAATCAAAGACAGGAACAAATCTGCATTGGTTTTTGCCAGGATTCATACAGATTCTGAAAACCATTTAGAGAAGTCAAGGTCGAGAGCTTCAGATCTTTTTGTAAGATTCCATGAAGCAGGAGCAGA
>JBBPBX010006091.1:41702-69686 GCA_038048925.1 Garcialebias charrua
ATATATATATATATATATATATATATATATATAGTATATATATATATATATATATATATATATATATATATATATATATATATATATATATATATATATATATATATATATATATATATATATATATATATATATATATATATATATATATATATATATATATATATATATATATATATATATATATATATATATATATATATATATATATATATAATGGCTGTCAACACTTCCTTGCTTAACCAGGAACATGATTTGTTCCCCAACAAGTCATAAACGTGAAAAAAATAAAATAAAATAGGCAGAAAAGTAAACCATAATAAAGCCATCCACGCTAGTTTTTAAACAAGCAAACCAATAAGAAATATAAAGACTAAGAATTTAGCATCTCCAAACGTTTTTTTAAGACAATGCTTGATCCTTCTAAATATCCGGCTTGTGTGATTTTGGACTTTTATTTTGGGGTGAAATGCCAAGGTGCCTCCTATAAACACACTTATTGGAATATTCTAATGTTTAATCAGCAAGCAACACTCCTATATGGTCATAGTTTGGTGTTGAGATTAAGATTCAGTGCTTTTCTTAAAAAAATAACGTATTTAGTTGCTGTCACGTTCTGTTAATATTTCCACGTTGATTTAGTTCAGTGTTGGCGTTATTGCCATTATTATCGCCCACATTTTGCTTTTCAGCAGCAGGGAACAGCGTTGTTGTTTACTGCCTTTGCGTGTTTGTCTCTTTTTAGCCTAATATTATGGACTCCTTGAAACATTTTCATGAAACTCTCAGAATCACTGGATGCACATCAGCAACTGATTAATCCCTGGAGTCAACCTACATCATGACGGCAGCTCAAAGTTGAGCTTTCTCTAAATCTCTGCTATGAAAGGCTTTTATGCCAATATGCATTAAGATAAGCTAGACCTTTAGATTTGTTATTGTCCTTTTCCTGGATAAGTTGGATTTATTTGTGTGACGATTGGTGTGTGTTGTCACCCTGTCTTTCCGACTCCTACACACCTGTCCCCTACCCTAATAATCCCAGGTGTCCCTCACTGTCAATCACGGTGTTCCTTTTTTTTTCATTCAACCTTTATTTAGGCAGTTTAATCCCATTGAGCCTCGAGGACTCATTTACAAGAGAGACCTGGCTACAAACAAGGAATGATGACAACAGTGACAACAATAGACAATCGTAAGAGAGGCATACAGATTTGTTTTTTTATTTTTTAACAAAAAAAAAGACGTCAAAGTAGCAAAATCATCTGGTCTCTCTGTACATAAGCAGGCATATAAAGAACATCAGAAAGCGTACGCCTATTCTCTTAAAGAAGCACGCTCCAAATATTATTCTAACATCATCAACACCTGCCCAGGAAACTCTAAACAGCTCTTCTCCACAATAACTCATCTGCTTAATCCCATTAAACAAACTCCTGAGGACTCCGCTCAAAAATGCGACCTGTTCCTTTCATCATTTAAAAACAAAGTTGACACTATCAGATCTCAGCTCCACAACCTCCCTGTTCTCAGTGTGCCATCTACCCGTCTGCATTCTGGGTCCCTGAGCAGCTTTGATGAAGTTGTTCAGAGTGAGGTGGAGGCCATCATCAAGAAAATGAAGCCTTCATCCTGCGCCCTGGATCCCTTCCCCTCGTCTCTCATAAAATCCAATCACTCTGCAATTAGCCCATTAATCACACAAATAATAAATAAGTCTCTACAATCTGGTCATGTTCCACTGCCTCTAAAAACTGCCATCATTAGGCCTCTTCTGAAAAAAATCTAATTTGGATCCCGACATTTTTTCTAATTACCGCCCAATTTCACACCTCCCTTTTCTGTCTAAAGTGCTGGAGAAAGCTGTTGCTGCTCAGCTGCAGGACCACCTACAGCAACACTCCCTGTATGAGAAGTTCCAGTCTGGATTCAGGGCAGCTCACAGTACTGAGACTGCATTGCTGAGAGTTACCAATGATGTCCTCATGGCTGCTGACACTGGTTCTCCCTCCATCCTTGTCCTCCTTGACCTCACTGCAGCCTTCGACACTGTGGACCATAGTATCCTCCTCCACCGTCTTCATGTGGAGGTCGGTCTCTGTGACACTGTCCTGGACTGGTTCAAATCTTTCCTCTCCAATAGGCTGGAATGTGTTAGTCTTGGCAACGCCACGTCCCAGACAGTCTGTGTCTCCTGTGGTGTCCCTCAGGGGTCAGTTCTGGGGCCCCTGCTGTTTTCCCTTTACATGCTGCCTTTAGGTCAAATTATTAATCAGTTCAACATTTCTTTTCACTGTTATGCCGACGATACACAGCTTTACATCAGGACTGGAGCATCCTCATCTTCCACCTTGTCATCTCCATCTTCACTCACTGCCCTCTCTACCTGCCTGGAGGAAATAAGGGCATGGATGAATCAGAACTTTCTTCAATTAAACTGCTCCAAGACTGAGGCCATACTGATTGGCACCCCTCACCAGGTACAAACATCTACTATAACAACAATTTCCTTTTCTGGACAAGACATCCCCCTCTCCACCTCTGTTACAAATCTTGGAATAAAAATGGACTCTCATCTTACATTTGAAAATCACATTAAGCTTCTGTTTAAAACTTGCTTCTTCCATCTTCGAAACATCTCCAGACTTCGCCCATCCCTAACTTTTTCCGATGCTGAGAAGCTCGTCCATGCTTTTGTCTCCTCCAGGCTCGACTACTGCAACTCCCTGTTTATTGGAATCCCTGGCAAATACCTTCAGAAGCTTCAATATATTCAAAACAGTGCAGCAAGGATTTTGTTGAGAGTTCGTAAATTTGAACATATTACACCCATTCTCCATAACCTTCATTGGCTTCCTGTCGCCTACAGAATTCAGTACAAAACTGCTCTCATTACACATCAATGCTTACACGGAACTTCACCAGATTATCTAAAGGACATTCTTATTCCATACTCATCCACCCGGTCTCTGCGGTCACAGAACAGTAATCTCCTTCACATTCCGAGAACCAAATTAAGGACCATGGGAGACCGGGCTTTCAGTGTGGCTGCCCCCCGCCTGTGGAACTCTCTTCCTGACTGCCTGAGAGCCCCACAGTCTGTGGTTGACTTTAAGAGCGGCTTGAAGACCTTTCTTTTCAACCGAGCATACTCTGCCTCCTCATGATTCTACCTTTGATCTTAGTTGATACTGTTATTGATTTTATTTGTTTTATTACTTGTTTTATTGACATTTAATTCTGTTGCACTTTGTAGCACTTTGAGATTTTCATTAATGAAAAGTGCGTTATAAATTAAATTCATTATTATTATTATTATTAAAATAGACAGATTATAAGGCAAATGTAGGAAATCAAAAACAGGAACATGTCTGCATTGGTTCTTGCCTAGCCTGGTTAAAACCAGACCCTTGTCCTTCACTTCGCTTCAGACAAGGCTCTGGGACTTCTCCATTGAAAAACGATTCTTGCTGGAGGCGTGGCCTCTGCCTGAGGAACAAAACCATTGGATCTTAGAAAAATTTTGAACAGGTAAAGCATTCTGCTCCCTCCCCCTCAGAGCTCTGCCGAACTTGACATCTGCTCCGCCTCCTGCTGAATTTTCTCTCGCTGCCTGCATTCTGTGTTTATAACGTTTGAAAAAAATTAAATAAAACCATGTAGCGCTGGTCCAGAAGACCAGAAAATATGCAGGGACTCGGGCAGCAACGTAAAACCCTATTTTAATTCTCTCGTGACAACCTCAGTCATTTCCTTATTCTTTGCACCGCAGCGGCGCCGGAGAGAGAGGAGGAGGAGAGCGATCACTTGACTTTTGGCAAAAAAACAAAATAAAACTCCAGATAAGAGATTAAGAAGGGGAATTTAACACATTTGTGTCAAATATAAAACAGTCCTGCATCGCTTTGCATCGCTTTGAATGAGAACATGTGGCTGCTCGCTGGCTCTGGCTGCGCGCTGGGACAGGTGGCACTCAGCGGAGAGGAGGAGGAGGAGGAGGGAGGAGGGAGCGATAACTTGACTTTTGGCCAAAAAAACAAAAGAAAACTCCAGATAAGGGATTAAGAAGGGGAAATTAATAAATTTGTATCACATATAAAACAGTCCTGCATCGCTTTGCATCGCTTTGAATGAGAACATGCGACTGCTCGCTGGCTGCGCTGGGACAGGTGGGGGCGTGGGTTAGGGGCCAAAAACTCCGCCCCTTCTGTTCTCTGATTGGTCCGGTCAAAAATCTACAGGAGAAATCGTTGTCTATGGCAGAAGTCCCAGACTGTGCAGTGAATGGAAATGAGAATTGAGCGGAGCTGTGCAGGAAGGCGAGGGCCAGGCTAGTTCTTGCTAGGAGTCCAACAGATTCTTAAAGCCATTTAGAGAGGTCAAGGTCGAGAGCTTCAGATCTTTTTGTAAGATATTCCAGGAAGCAGGAGCGGAGTAGGAGAAGGCCCTTCTGCCTCGTTCAGTCCTCATTGAGGGAACACTGCAGGTAATCATGTCCTGAGAGCTCACGCTGTAGCTGCACTCACGCAGAGACATGAAGGAGGAGATGTATGAAGGCAGCAGACCAAGAAGTGATTTAAAGATGACAATGTACCAGTGGAAGAGTCTGTGTGAGGTTAATGATGTCCAGTTAACCAGTGAATACAGGGTGCAGTGGTGGGTATGGTAATTACAACCAGTTATGAATCTTAGTGCACCATGATATTAGACAGCATCCAACATCTGCAGGGTGCTTGTAGGAGCGTTCATGTAGATAATGTCACCGTAATCAATGGAGGGAAGAAAAGTCACAGATACAAGGCGTTTCCTAGCATTCAGAGTTTGACAGGATCAGTTTCTGAAAAAGAAACCCAGTTTAACTTTCAGTTTCTTTACTAGGTTTTCCACGTGGAACTTAAAAGAGATATGCGAATCGACCAAGATACCCAAATATATAGGAATCAACAAACTCAATAGGGACACCATTTGAGGATAAAATCAGAGGAAGAACTGCTGGGACCGACTTTCTCTTTGACAAAAAAAAACATCCCTTTGGTTTTATCAGCATTTAAGACAATATTTATTTATTTATATTTGTTTGGTGTCTTGTCCTCCTGTCATTGTCCGTGGATTGTCCTTTTTGGCATCATGTCCTCTTCTCCCTCCTCGTCACCTCATCATGGAAGCTTTGCTGCCACGTCAGCTGTTGTTTGTGCTGTTTAAATAAATATGTTCACTTTATTCCTGAGTCCTACGAGTCCATATGGGTTCAAATTAATAACAGACTACATGTATTACACTTTGTTTCAATGTCTTTTGCTCTTTTTCCCCTTCTGTTTAATGTTGACGCCTTCCCTTGCTATTTTAGCTCATTTTAGCCCTTTCTTGCCTTACATCGGCGTTGTTTTACACTTTGGTTTGATTTTAAGCTTTCTTTCACCGCAGTGCCTCTTACCATATTTTCCAGCCTATAAGTCACACTTTTTTGCCTAATTTGCATACCCTGCAACTTATACGCCGAAGCGACCTATTTATATATATATTTCCCATATTTGTAACACAATTTTTGACTGAGACATGACTCTGACATGTAAAATATTGAACATTACCATTTTCAGCTGCTAGATGGGACTCGAGTAATATGGCATGCCATTGTGTCATGTAATAGATAAAAGCACTGTGGCAGCGAACTTTTGAAATGCAGCTGATTTTACCATTAAAGCGCATTTATTAAGGATAAGTTAGACTGAGACACGTCTTTGCTATAATTTCAAGCAAACAAATAATAGTTTTTAAGTGTAAATCTTGTTAAAATCTTGTTAAAGTCCTCCCATGCATGCTCCCGCGGCCTTCATTTGGCAGCCAATCACTTGGCACAACACCGGCCCACATTTTCGGGTTGTCAGCAGTGACACGTAACAAAAGTGATGCGTCAGCGGTAACGTATAATAGATGTGACTTACTTTGTAAATGGCGAAGCAACTTATTTATGTTTCTTTCCACTTTATTAGACATATTTGGACTGATGCAACTTATACGGTGGAAAATACGGTACTTTTGTTCTGGTTAAAGCAGTTTGGTTTGTTGCTTCACCCACCTGCCTCCAGTCTGTTTCTCTCCTGCTTCTCCTCAAACTGTGGAACAAAACTGTTTCCACTCATTGCTCTTTCTTAATATGATGATCGAATTTGCATAAAAATCACACATTAAGTTACATCTTCAAAGCTGATTCTTCTAGTCAGCTAAAAGTCATTTAAATTGTTTCTTGTTTCATTTTTACAACTTTTATGTTATCTCTTTTATCAGGTGAGCAGAGATCATCAATTCATACGTAGGAAATATTTGGCGCCTGATTTATTGTGGAAACTCAGATTGAAGACAGAAAATGAATATGTCACCTGTATACCTGAGGCAAGGGCTGCTTTGGCTTCCATAAACAATATAAATATTTAACATGTTATATAAAATAAAGCACGACCAGACTAAATGTGCTTTAAACAGACAGGGTCTACACAAAAAAAAATCACAGAGGATCACTTGTACTGTGTCCTAGTTAGCCATCTTAGTCAAGTGTGCTGTCACTTTCAGGACCCATCCTTTTCTTCCAGCAAATGACAAATTTCTTATTGGCCCGTGAAGGTCCCAATTTCTACACCGTGTCCGTTTCAAGGTTGAGCTTTTGCACTTTTGTTCTTCTGTGCACAAATCTCATTTTCTTTTAACTCCTGCCTGATCCACTCTCAGGAGAATGAGCCAGTTGGATTTTAAGAAGCTCAGATCATAGCAGAGATAAGCGCTCAGAACAAGCAACAATTTACCGAGAGGATTAATATTCCAGACGTGGTTCCGTGGTGGCCCTGATGTGTAAACTCCCATGGGGAATACCGGTAATACTTGTTTATCTATTTAAAGACATCATTACTGAAAACAAGTCAAAAATAAAATAAAAAAAGAACAAAGTTAAAAAATAAAAATAAAAACAGGAACAGGGTTGACTCAAACAGTGGATGTGAACGTTTTAAGCCAAGTAGTTGCCCAATGTGTCACACTCAAAGCACGTGTTGAGAGTGATGCTCAGCACATCAAATCTTAGCTCAGTATCTGGAAAACTGGCTGAGTTGCCATTTTTGAGGTCAGTTGTTTGTGGCGGCCATCACAAACTGGATTGACTCCAAATGTTTAAAGTTTTAAATTTACATCTAATGGTTACTTCCTCAATGTTTCATCAAAATTCATTCAGTGGTTCATGGGATATTTTGCTAACACTACAAACAAGCACATGTTGAGATGTTTGGGGGCCGAGATGGGGTAGAGGTGGGTCAGCCGGCTCGAGACCCAAAAGACCTAGGTTCGATCTCGGGCCATTCCCACATGTCGTGGTGCCTCTGAGCAAGACACCCAATCCCCAATTGCTCCCCGGGCCTCCACATAGCTGCCCACCGCTCCACCTGGGTGCACCCCAGGTGCAATGGGTTAAATGCGGAGAACCAGTTTCACCATTAGCACTTATCTTATACATGTGTGTGTGTAATGAGGGTGTTCTTCTTATATATGTTTTTGTTTGTTTTGTTTTCATATGAAAAGTGCATAGTGTTTGTTGAACTGTTTTGACTCCCTCTTGATGTTTTAAAGGGTTTTAAATGTCATTTTCTTGTCTTTTCTGTAATGATACTGGATTGACGCTGTGATACATAAGCATTGTGGTTGCTTCTATCTATAGTGATTATTTATTCATTTATGTACAGGTAGTCCTCGACTTACGACAGCCTCGACTTACGATGTTTCGCGGTTACGAACGCCCTCCCATTGAAAAGCATTGTTTCGAGTTACACGGTTTATGCGCCTTTACACCAAAAAATACGGTACCGAAACTCAGCGGAGGCGGAAATTTACAGGAGGGAGGGGGGAGAGTGTACCTTAGCGGCCATGGGCGGAGGATTACAGCTGAAAATTACAGGAGACCTCATTGTTTACAAGCAGACCGGAGGCATGGGCTGCGTGTGGAAATGTACAGGAGACCTTTGTTTGGACCGGAGGTTTACGAGTCAGCGAGGCTACAGCGGAGCAACGAGCTAACATGCTAACAGGCGCTTCACCAGCTCCCAGTAGGTTATTAACTATTTTTTCCCTTCATTATGGCTCCAAATGTACATTATGTGTTTTTTGATAATTATGTAGGGTACTGTGTTAGGATAGGCTAAGTGCTTGGTAAAATACAGTACTGTATGAAGTGCCGTTTGGATGTATTTTCCGACTTACGATGATTTTCGAGTTATGTCGGCGCGTAGGAACGGAACTCGTTCATAAGTCGAGGACTACCTGTATTAACCTTTATTTAACCAGGCAAATCCCATTGAGATCACAGATCTCTTTTGCAAGGGAGGCCTGGGTCTGAATGTAGCCTAACATGCATGTTTTGTTTTGTTTTTTATCTGTGAGAGGAAACCGGAGTACCTGGAGAAAACCCACGCAAGCACGAGAAGAACATGCAAACTCCACACAGAAAGACCCCAGGTCCAACCGGGGATTGAACCCAGGACCTTCTTGCTGTGAGTCAACAGTGCTAACCACTAAGCAGTCGTGCTGCCATATTTTTTAGGCTTTTGGATTTTTCCTTTCGCTTTGCATTTTCTTTTTAATGATTGCTCTTTTGCTTATGATTTAGTCCTACATGCTTAACCTCGGGACTTAGTGTGCACATGTAAAAAACTGGCTGGAGAAACAAAACGTAGTCGTGTTTTGTCTCAACATGTGGATGCTCCCCCCACACTCACACCCTCCTCCTTTCAGACTCTCACGCACCCTCGCCACCTGCGTCTTGGCAGTCGAACACCGTAACTACTCAACAAATTGCCGTCCGGCCTGCTGTAGGCCCATGTGCATTATGTCTTAGTATTCCGACGACAGCTTTGAATTGCTTATGAGGCACTTTCTCTGGAGTGATCTGCTTGCACATGCAAGCTCCGATCTCCAAGCAGCAGCAGCAGCTGAGTAGGGAAACTGTGGAAATAATTGTCTGTCTTTCCTTGTTGGCTGCTTTGACGTCTGGCGAATCCCTCTGTGGGGCACTAACAGAGCTGTTTGAAGTCTCTGTCAGCAAAGTGGCGAAGCACAAACGTGCACTACATGCTAGTTCACATCTGTGTTGCATCTAGCGCTCCACGCACACTTGCATGTGAGCAGATGGGGGGCTAGAGGAAAGAGCAAGGTTGCCTCTTTAATAGCCGCAGGTCTGACCCCAGCAGATGGACATGACGGCTCCTGAATGGTTGTTTTGCTTTTTCAAAATGTTCTCCACGAGTTTCTTTTCAAGGCGAGCCAAACGTCCAGACAATGAGACTTTGCGATGTCCACTCTGTTACCTGTCAAAGTGGGGGAATGACGACTGGTGGCACGCACAGTGAGGGCAAACATGAAGAATTTGTATTTCTTTATTTGGATAAAATGCATACGATGTTTTAGTTTATTTGCGTCCCTATATCATTGTCTGATTTGAGTGGAAACATCATTAATAAAAACTAAAGTAAATAAGATCGACTCATAGCGCACTATCGATCATAATGATTGATGTGTGTCGACTGTTTGCTGGTACGTTTTGTAGCTTCCAGCATGAAAAATGAAACCTTTCAATAACTGTCGGGTTTTTTTGTATATTATGTGTTAAAATAACAATAAATAAATGAAATTAAACTCAATGTTTTATTCATTTTGTCGCTGCATTTTATTTAAAGTTCTTGTTTTACAGTCAGACCTGAGAAATTTCCTGTATTAGAAAAAGTGTTCATGCACTTCTGTCCCTGTTCTCTGACAGGACACACCTTACAGGTGGTAAAACATTCAACAAGGACAGGCCATAGTTTCCTTTTGTGGTCACATTACTCTTTGAAGCAAATATTGAAAAAAGTTTTAAATGTATAGTTGAGTTCCCTTTCAGTGTGGTCTCTCGGTGCAACATACTGTACTTGCTATGGGAATTGCGCCCCCACGCGATTACCTGAAGGAATACATTCACCCCTCTTACGGCAGGAGGCGTCACCCCGCATCAGAGGTACCGCCCTTTAGGTACTTAAGCGACTGACGCCTCTCCATCTTTCTCTTTTTTGCCCTTAACATAGCTGAAACACCTGAACATCGCGGGACTTCTCTGTTGTCGCGTCGCTTGATTGAGGTGAGCTTGCTCCCTACACTGAGCGTACAGAGAAAATTTTCCTGCGTACTGCTGGGCTGGCGAAAGCTAGTCCAGCATTTTTCTACTTACCCGAAGTTTTTCTTCTCTTCCGCAGCTTCGCTCGACGACGCTAACTGCATCACAACCTTCTGCTAATCTCTAGCAGTCTACCAGCGAAAGCAAGACGACGGAGAAGACGGCTTCGAACAAAAGGAAACTAGGACCAACTTCTACTCTTCTCGTCTCCGGACATGGCTCCCGAGAAGGGAAAGCGGAGGACAAAGAAGAAGAAAACCAGGACGACGAGTCCTCGCTCGCGCCCATGCCCCAGCGGATGCGGCTACTCCCTCTCGGCGAGGACACCCACGAGGCCTGTCCTGTCTGCCTAGGGATCCTGCACGCGAAGAAGGCGCTGGAATCCCCCGACTCCTGCCCCCACTGTCGTCAAATGACGGCCACAGTGAGGGAACGTCGTGCGGACACATTGGCCAAATCTATGGCAAGGACCGCGGCGATGAAGGTCGCACGTCGCACTAACCTGCTTGCTCCAGAACCGGAGCCCAAAAACGTGGACTTGGAGTGCAGTGGCCGAGTCGGGGAGGACAATGCGTCGGACTCCTCACTTGCCGTCGAGGACTCGATGCCAGAAGTGTCCGACATAGACGCCGAATACGGTGACAAGGGAGAAACTATTCATTCCTCCCAGAACCTGGCGCAGAACCTTCCGGAACCGGACTTGTCGGTACCTGCTCTGTTCGACCTGTGCCATAGGGCCGCTGATGCCCTGCAGGTCACGTGGCCAGACCCCACGCCTCGCCAACAGGCTACGAGGCTGGCGGGAAGCTACTTCTACGCGAAGCAACCGACAACGTCGCAAAAAATGCCAATTTTTCCGGACTTTCTCATGGAACTCAAACGCTCCTGGGCGGAACCCAGGGCTCCCATCATGCTGCCATTGTCCCGACTCTTGGATGTCGCGGGAATGGAGGCTCTGGGTCTTGCCAGCGCACCCCCGATAGAGGAGTCTCTGGCGGCTCACCTGGCCCCCACAGCCACGGGGATGAAACCAGCGCTACCCAGCAGGGCCTGCCGCGCTTCGGAGAAACAACTCGAGAAGTGCTACAAGGCCCAAGGCCTCGCGGCTCGCGCAATGAATGCGTCGAGCATGGTACAGGCCTACCTGGCAGAAAAACTACAGGATATCCAGGTAACAAAAGACGAACAGGCCGCAACCGAGGCCATAGAGGAGGCCCGCCGTGCCTCTGACCTCGTGCTCAGCATGATGGGGACAGTAGCTATTTCCCAGGGCAAAGCAATGGCAGAAATAGTTGTCGCCCAGCGCCATCTTTGGCTAACACTGTCGGACCTCCCGGAGAACCAGAGGTCCACTTTCCTACAGCACCCGGTCGAGTTGACGGGACTCTTTGGGAGAGCCCTGGAATGTGTCCAGGCAAGCCCCCTCGGCTCCTAAAGGAGGTTTTTCACACTCTGGGTCCCTCCATTCTCTCTATTGTTAATAGCAGTCTATCCTCGGGTGTGGTGCCAAAATCATTAAAACATGCTACTGTTCAACCCCTCTTGAAAAAACCAAACCTCGACCCTTCAGTAGTTTCTAACTTCAGGCCTGTCTCCAGACTCCCATTTATTTCTAAACTTCTAGAGAAAATAGTTGAGTCCCAGCTAAAGTGCTTCCTGGAGGATCACGCTATCCCCGAGCTATTCCAATCTGGCTTCAAATCCCTCCACAGCACTGAGACTGCCTTACTGAAGGTTTTTAACGACATCTTCTTATCCACAGACACCGGTGACTCTGTGTTGCTTGTCTTTTGGACCTCACATCCGCTTTCGACACCATCGACCATGAGATCCTCATTGCTAGGTTGGAGCAGTGGGTGGGCATCACAGGGTCAGCCCTGAACTGGTTCAGATCCTACCTCGCTGACAGATCCTTTTGTGTTTCCATCAATGGTTTTAGTTCTGCAGTGGCAGCTCTTAAATGGGGGGTTCCGCAGGGGTCCATCCTGGGTCCTCTCTTGTTCTCCTTATACCTGCTGCCACTCGGTGCTATTTTCCGGAAACACAACATACCCTTCCACTTCTACGCCGATGACTGTCAAATTTACTTCCCCCTAAGACAAAATGGTACATGCTCTATTCAACCTCTGCTCGACTGCCTGGCTGACATCAGGGACTGGATGGCTTTAAATTTCTTAAGCTTCAACGATAAGAAGTCTGAAGCCATATTGTTCCTTCCCAATGACACAACCTCAAACCACTGCATCGACCTCTCTGCTCTACCCCTGTCTGTAAAACAAAAAGTCATAAATCTGGGAGTGATAATGGATCCTTCCATGAAACTCAACACTCATGTAAACATGATCGTTAAATCCTGTTTTTTCCAGCAGAGGCGACTGTCTAAGCTGAAGCCCATATTATCAAAAAATAACCTGGAGACAGTAATTCACGCATTTATTACATCTAGGCTTGATTACTGCAATTCACTTCTGCTTGGTATCAGTCAGGCCTCCATTGCACGATTATAACTGGTCCAGAACACAGCTGCCCGATTTTTAACCAGTACACACAAAGGAGAGCACATTACACCAGTCTTGGCCTCCCTGCACTGGCTACCGGTTCATCTTAGAATCCAGTTCAAAATTCTCATGTACGTCTACAAATCACTGAACAGCCTCGCCCCCGCCTATCTCTCAGATCTGATACACCCATATGTCCCTCCACGTGCTTTGAGGTCAGAGGACCGGGTACTTTTAACAGTTCCAGAAACTCGTCTTAAGCGCAGAGGTGACAGGGCCTTCTCTGTAGCTGGCCTAGACTCTGGAACGAGTTACCGCTGCTCATCAAACAGGCCCCCTCCCTCTCAGTTTTCAAGTCCAGGTTAAAAACTCACTACTATTCTGTTGCCTTCAACACCCGCTGATTGGTGTTTGATCGTTTTATTTTGATCTGCAATGTTTTTATGTTTTTCGTGTTGTACTTCATTGTCTGTGGTGCCTGTTGCTTGTTTGTTTGTTCAGCATTTTGGTGTGGACTTGTTCCTGTTTAAAGTGCTTTATAATAAAAATGGTATGGTATGGTATGGTAAGGCTGGAACAAAGACGCAAACAAGCGGAAGCCCTCCGTGAGGGTTTGCCAAGGAAATATTTGCCCCACCAAAGGAAAACACACATGGTCTCCCACGAAAGAGACCCGCTGGGGACTGTGAGGCTTCTCAGTACCGTCCGAGTGCTGCTTCGACCTCTTCCTACGGAAACCAGTTCCGGACCTGATGAACCAGGACGAACTGATAATTTTACAGGTTTGCCCGCCCACGAGATACAGGAACCTAACTTTCTGATCCCAGTCTCTGCTCGTAAAAAACTACGAGGAGCTGGTGACATGTGTGCGCGCACCAAATATGACTCGCCTACTGTATATGTAAACAAAACAGACACTGTTTCAGACATGTACAAAAATAAAAGTACCAAAGCACAGACTGCCCTGGTTCTTGACTCGAGTCCCATTTTTATAAAACCCAGACCACATGGTCAAACTATGAACCACAGCAAGATACACGAGATCCGCCAGAGACGGCCTGATCTCGCGATATCTTCTGTTGGGCCGAGCAACCTGCTCGAAAAAGCGCGAGAGGGGTCAAAGGTCACCCCTTCAGCGCTGAAACACAAGGAGCAACAATTCAACATGCCATCCAGGCTCAGCGCGCATGCGCAGGCTTGGGAGGCGTGTCTACCAAATGATTGGGTCATGACAACAATACGTCACGGGCTCAAGTTGCAGTTCTCAAAGAGACCGCCCCGTTTCTCAGGGGTGTTGCAATCTAAGATCAACCCTGCACGCGCACACGTGCTGAGGGAGGAAGTTTCAACGATGCTGCAAAAGGGAGTGATTAGTTTGGTCTCAGGACGCAAACTACGCTCTGGCCACTACAGCAAGTACTTCCTGGTGCCCAAAAAGGACCGTTCCTTGAGACCGATTCTGGATCTCAGGACTCTCAATAAAAGAATTAAAACTTTCAAGTTCAAGATGCTTACACTGCGGCAAGTTCTCCAGTCTGTGAGACCAGGAGACTACGCATGTACAATGGATTTGAAAGACGCCTATTTCCATATAGGCGTGTGGAGGAGACACAGAAAGTTCCTCCGTTTTGCATTCGAAGGAAACGCTTATGAATTCAAAGCCTTACCCTTCGGTTTAAAGACTGCTCCGCGTACATTTACTAAATGTCTGGATGCAGCCCTGACCCCTCTTAGGAATCAAGGACTCAGGGTCTTGAATTACCTGGACGACCTGCTAATTCTGGCTGGAAGCAGAAGGCAGGCGCTGTCACACTCCCTTAAGGTGATCTCTCACCTGGAGTCTCTCGGTTTTGTCATAAACCTACAGAAAAGCGATCTGACTCCGTCACGGGTTACCGTATTTCTGGGTGTACAGATTGACACTGTCCAATACAGAGCATGGCTCTCGAAGGAAAGAGTTTCCTCCATTCGCCATTGCCTGGGAAAATTTAAACTGGACCAACGGGTCCCTGTGAAAACGTGCCAACGCCTGTTAGGCCTCTTGGCGGCAGCCATTCCTTGTGTGCCACGTGCATTATTGAAAATGCGGGCCATACAGGTATGGTTAAACCAACAAATACAACCCGCTCTGCCTAACCAAGCAGGAAAGGTTAAGATAGACCCAGAGTGTCTAAAGGCCCTGGAACCTTGGAGAGATCTGTCCGTTTTCACGGAAGGGGTCTCACTGGGAAGGGTGTCGTCCCGTGTAGTCATCACGACGGACGCCTCAAAAACAGGATGGGGAGCGATCTGCAGAAACCAGAACGCCCGCGGCCTTTGGAACGAGCAGGAAGCCAAATTACATATTAACTTCCTGGAATTGCTGGCCGTATTCCTGTCATTGAAATACTTCTTCAGTAAAGGTCTGGTTGCTGGGCATCATATCCTGGTAAAATCAGATAACAGGACCACGGTGTCCTTCATCAACAGAGAAGGAGGGACGAGGTCCCGGGCCCTCCTAGATCTGACACGAAGGATGCTCACATGGTGTGCTCCAAGAATCTTGTCACTTAGGGCGACTCATGTCCCTGGTGATCTGAATTATGGTGCAGATGCCCTTTCAAGAGGGCCTCTTTTGGCATCAGAATGGAGCCTGAACCCACGGATCGTGGAACAGGTATGGTCACGTTTCGGTAGAGCCTCTGTGGATCTGTTCGCTTGCAGAGCTAGCCCACACTGTGACCTCTACTTCTCCTTGAAGGAGACAGATGCTCCATTGGGGATAGACGCTCTGGCACATGACTGGCCAGCAGGGGTGCTCTACTATGCCTTTCCGCCCGTCCCTCTGATCGGGCGATGTTGGAACGGGTGAGACGGGGAGCCCTCTCCTTGATCCTCATAGCTCCCAGATGGCCACAGAAACCGTGGTTCCCGGAGCTGATCTCAATGTTGTCGGGGACACCATGGCAATTGCATCCTCATAGGGACCTACTGACTAAGGCACGTGGACAGCTTCTACACCCATGCCCAAAGTTGTGGCAACTCTCAGCCTGGCCTCTGAAAGGTACTGGCTGAAAGCCTAAGGCTTTGGTTGCTTTGTCCTGACACAAGCAGTAATAACATTCACAAGGGTATCCCTTGATGTTTATGTTTTTGCCTAGGAGATGTATAATGGAAGGGTTTCCCCTCTCCTTAACTGATCTCCAACATCAGGAGCCAGTGTAAACGTTCTCATTGATTATAATGGGTGCGTATTTGCTACAGAGGTCGGACCAGAGCGGAGCGGAGCCGGAACACATGTAGTGTAAATTGGGGGTTAGGCTGTCTCTAATTGGTGTTATATATATATACATGGCCATGTGAGACATCATGTGGATGTCTCTCACATTTGGCTTTTTTCCTCTTGGCATCTGCTCTCTGCATCCCTTGTAGTAAGCAGCTGGGAGATGCCCGTCTCTTAGGACGGAGGTTCTCACATGCATTTTGCTGAGCATTTCAAGGGCGTGAATGAATTACGTTCCCATAGCAAGTATGTTGCACCGAGAGACCAACTGAAAGGGAACTGAAAGTTATGCACCATAACTCATGTTCCCTGAAGGAAGGGAACGAGGTGCAACATAGCTGGCCCTTTTCAATGCTGAAAGCTCGGTGAAGTGCAATTTTTGAGAAAGATGGAGGGGCGTCAGTCGCTTAAGTACCTAAAGGGCGGTACCTCTGACGCGGGGTGACGCCCCCCTGCCATAAAAGGCGTGAATGTATTCCTTCAGGTAATCGCGCGGGGACGCAATTCCCATAGCAAGTATGTTGCACCTCGTTTCCTTCCTTCAGGGAACATGAGTTGTGGTGCATAACTTTCAGTTTTTGTTGTTGTTGCAGAATACACACATATTCTATGGTATTCTGCCTAATATCTGTTACATATTTCCTTAGATAATGTTAGGTATGCCTAACTAATATCCCTATTGGGACAAATCAACCAATCAATCAATCAACCTATCAATCAATCAACCTATCAACCTATCTATCTATCTATCTATCTATCTATCTATCTATCTATCTATCTATCTATCTATCTCTATCTACAGGTAGTCCCCGACTTACGAGCGCTCTGACCTACGAGGTTCCGGACTTACGAGCTGGCGAATTTTTGGAAAAAACGCAAAAAATACAGAGTTTTTCTGTGTTTTTTCACCACAGTTCGTTAGCTAAACATGTGGACACACGTTTCCGATCATTTTTATGCACTCGTAAGCAGTTTTTCGATGAAAAACGAGTGTTTGTAGTCGCGCTAGCAAAACCGTTCCAACTTACGAGCGAAATTCCGGACTTACGAGACACGTGGCGGCCGTTCCAAGTTACGAATTTTCGCTTTACGAGCGCCTCGGAGGAACGGAACTCGCTCGTAAGTCGGGGACTACCTGTATATCATAAAGTGTTAAAGAGAAAACAGGAAGTCAGTCAGACTTCTTGAGACTCATTGGCCACCTGAATCATTTTGCAATATTAGGAGAGGGTTTTGTTTATATGCTGCATTCACTAGCTATGTTTCCATCCAATTTAAATTCGATTTTTGAGCGAATTTTAGAAAATTTCGCTAAAATGTAAATTAAAATTATGAGGATCAGAAGTGTTTCCATTAACTGGCTTGAAGCGCATCTGCAATGCCACGCAAAGCGTCTCTACGTCAGACGTCAGCGTCATTACGTCACACGTCAGCGCCATACGTCAGACGTCAGCGTTACGCACTTCCACAGTAAACAGGAAGTAGCGTTTGAAAACAGACATCTCGGCAAAATGGAGAGAATATTTCAGGTATGTGTTGCTATCGGGCAAGTTGTATTTATTCTGTCATGCCAACTAGTTTTAGCGATGTTACATGTTGTCCGGAGCGGAAACAGCTGATCAGTCACGTGACGTGAATGTTCGCTGCGGCAGAACTGAGTCGGCTAATCTGTTTCCATCTGTCGTTTAGCCGACTCAGCTCTGAATCGACTCCCCAAAAACTACCTCAAGCGAGCGTATAAACTTTAGAGCGACTTAGAGGAAGTTAACTCGAATTATGCCGTTTCCATTTAGCTTTTCTGATGCGATGCTTCATAATGCGCACCTAGAAACCTTGATGGAAACACGCCTACAGATGGACAGTTTCACACAAACACCCACAAATGCTTGGATTGAACCAGATAAGTCTTATTGGCACACATATATAAAGAATTTTTTTTAAAAACTGATACACAAAAGGCCGAGCTCCCATCCTCTTTAAAAGGGGGACCCTAGAGAATATAGGGACAGAGACTTCCTGTGTTCGGGGCTTTGTCTTCCAGGACCCTCCTCAGCGCTGAGCCTGTCATTTTTTTCCAGCCTTTAAAAAACGAAATGGTCAAACTTTATTCTTCTCGGCCGTTACTCGTTTCGTCGAGTTTTCTCGCCACCTGCGAACAAAAGAGTCGGCTTTAAACAGCGTGGTAGAACGGCGACATATCCTACCCTCATCCACGATCAGTGGTGTAGTCTATGCGATACGCGTGCATACGGAGTATACCAACTAGAAAAGCTTAAGAATTTCAGTACTGTATACCCACTTAAAAGTGCCCAATGATACATAACATCATTAGGCATGTGTCACTGATGCGTTAAACAGCAGTTAAATGCTTCTGTAACACTATATCTATATTTAACACTTGTTTATTACGTTGGCTTATCCAGTGAATTATTGTATATATATTGTATATAATTAATATTCCTGTACTTACTACTTAATACTTGAACATGTTTTGCTTTGATAAACTTTTATAAATTCTATAACATGCTTTTAATACAAAGCCAACTGTTGTACAGAGTGCACATTTATTCAAATACAGGGAGTCCCCGACTTACGAACGAGTTCCGTTCCTACAGCCGTTCGTAACACGAAATTGCCGTAAGTCAGAACGCATTACACGTGGCATTCGTAAAACCGGATTTTCGCCATAAGTCGGAAAATGTATGCTAGCGCCGCACACCCGTTTATCGACATGAGACTGAACAAGCGTACATACTGGTCCATAAACATGCACAGAACTTTATTTACAAACAGTTAGATAACACACTACCCTACACATTCATCTAAAAGCACATACTTGTACAGTATTTACTGTACAACAGCACAGCACAGCACGTTCAATAATAAATAAATAAAAACAGTAAAAAAACAGTGCTGTAGTGTACAGTCCAGGAACTATAAAAAGGTAGAATCAGCACAAAACAGCATAGAAAAGAAAAATGCCCTTACTTTTGAAGAGTCGGTAGACAAGCTTATTGGGTGGTGATGCTGCTCAAAGCTGGATCAGGGGAGCTGCTTAACCCTAGAGTAAGGCAAGAGTCCAGAAAGGCAGGTCATGTGCAGATGTTGTCCTGATGCTCCCACCTGAAGGGTGGTGATGCTCTCTTGGGGGCCAATTAAAAGTTCGCACTTGTGTTAGCTAGCTAGCTACAAAACTCACTCAAATAATCGCTGATCTCTTCTCTATGTTCGCCAAACTCACCACTCTGCTTTTCACGCGCCGTTTCCTTAAATACTGTACTGATTCTGTATCACTCCGCCTTTGTCCATTGGGGTTACAGTATGCCTGCCTGTAACCTTCCGCTACTGTATTTTCCCATTGTCACGGCACCCACTCCACCTTTCCCCCCGACAGCACGCAGCACCGCGGTAACTTTCCCTTTCCATGTCCGTCCCCCCCAACCCCCACCACCCCACCTCCTCTCCCACTCCCCCTTCACAACATGTAAATTTCCGCCATCATGACGATTCAGGTACCGTATTTCTCTGCCGTAAAGCCGCATCTACGTCGTAACTCGATGTTCTGGCGTAAGCTGATGTTCTGGCAAACTACCTGGCTGCTGCTCCTCCCTGTAACTCCTGTCTGCTGCTCAGTGAGGAGGCCCAGGTGGGACCAATTAGCAATCAATGTAAGTAGGTATTTCTGGAGGTGACAGATCTGTCACTCTTGTTTGGACTGAGACTGCAGAACCAGCTCACCTGAAGGTAAATCTGTGCAAACAGCCTACTGCAACCTATGAAGGACAGCCGGTTTTTCAGCTGAACTGAAGCTAACTGAAGCTAACTGCAGATAACTAACTGCCTGCCCAAGAACCCATAGACCTTCAATAAATGTGGATCAACAAATATCAAGGCTTCAATGAGTGAAATCCTGTTTACAACTTCAATGTAGAGGCTATCCTTTTCAAGTGGGGAATGCACAAGATAAAAAACCCAAAGAACTTGACACTGAAAAACCGCAGTCTAAAGACTGGAGTGATACTAAAATTTGGTCAGCAAGCCCAGACGTGGCCACGGAGGACTAAATCAAGGTTGTTCTATTGCCTATACTGCTAAAATCAGAATGGCTGATTCAGTAATGCTGACAAGGTTGAAGACCACGAGAACAACAGTGAAGCGTCAATTTTCTCGTGTGGCCAATAATGTGCTACGAATGCACACCATGATGTCTGAGGAGGAGCTCAGGGACAGCTTTGTAAAGCTCACAGAAGAAGCTAGTAAAGTCCTTGAGGCCAATAATGACGTTGAGGAACAGTACATTGCTGAAAATTCAGACTCAGATGAGTTAAGTGAACAGCAAAAAGCTGACTTGGATAAAACCACCACAGAGTGTGAGAAAAAGATGGAAGAACTAAAAGATCTCATACAAAACACACTGTGGGAAAATTTTGGAGAGTATGAACTGACACAGGCAGTCACAACTGCAGAGGCACATGCTGATCATGTGGATTCTGTGGACCCAAGAAAAGACACAGTTGTGTACGAGTTCATAATAGAACATTTGCAAAAATTGGTGAAGACAGCAACGGCGGTGCATAAACTTTGGAAATGCTGGGCTCCACGTGCAGAGCAAAATCAGTTCCTGAGCCGGATCAGAGGCCTCGAAACTATATTGCCAAGACTGGAATTAAGAAGAGCAGAAGTACAAACCAAAGAAGGAACCAGCAGATTGAGTACTTCAACGATCTTCCCGGCCCCACCAGCCATTAGACTAAAGCCTGCTGCTCTCCCAAAGTTCACTGGCATTCGCAGAGTGTTTCATCAGTGGAAAAAAGATTGGGAAGCACTTCAGATGCAAGGAGAACCTACCGGATCCGAAGAGATTAAAAAATTTCATCTACTAGACAGTGTGGACGAAAAAATAGTACGAGACCATCGTCTCACAAACTACACAACAGCTGATGAGATATTTCGGGTCCTAGAGAACCGCTTTGGAAACAAAACAACTATTGCCCTTGAGATAGTGGAGGAGCTCCAGACGGTTCCACCAGTTAGAGGCAACCAGCCCAAGAAGATAGTCGAGTTAATCCAAACTGTAGAAAAGGCTCTGATTGACCTTAAAGAACTTGGTGCAACCGGTGCTATAAAGAACCCCCTTATAACGAAAGCAATAGAGAGTAAACTTCCGGATGGTCTGAAAAAGGAATGGCTTCTCCACGTAGCCAGCAAAGGGAGAGAGGCTGAAGAGGACAAACGATTTGACTACCTCCTGACATTTCTGAAAGGTCAAGAAGCCATCTATGAAAAGCTGGATCAACTGAAGGAGGAGGAGTCAAAACCAAGGTCTGAACCTCGGCAAGCCCGGACCAGAACAGCTGCCCAACCAACAAACATATCTCAAGGTTGTGTGGTCTGTGGAGACGCAAAGCACAAGAAAAGGCTGTATTTTTGCCAAAAATTTCGTACGCTTAAGCTGTCAGAAAAGAAGGAAGCTGTCAAGAAGCTGGGGGCCTGCAAAAAATGTCTTGAAGTTCACAGTGGAGTTGGATACTGTAAAACTGATTTCCTGTGCAGGCGACCAGACTGCAAAGAGCAACACACTGCAGAGCACCATTATTATCTTTGCCCAAGGGCGGAAGTGTCTAAAGGCCTTTCTGTTCAGAAGCACAAAGACAGCACAGTGGGAGGTGATGTAGGAGACCGTTACACTCAAGCCCAACAAGACTTTATTAAAAGCCTCCCACCTGAACAGGCAGAAAAGTGCCGCCATGTTTTCTGTAACATGGTGGCTAAAACATCTCTTGTGTCTAATCAGCCCAACATTCTAGCAAAGAATGCTTTAGTGGAGTGGCCTGTCATTATGATGCTATTAGAGGTCACAGCAAATGCAGGACAAAAAATTGGGACCCTAATTGATTTAGCATCAGACACAAATTATATTATGGGCAGCACGGTGGCACAGCTGGTAGAGCTGCTGCCTCTCAGCGAGAAGGTTGCCGGTTCAAATCCCGGTCCGGGGCCTTTCTGGGTGGAGTTTGCATGTTCTCCCCGTGCATGCGTGGGTTTCCTCCGGGTACTCCGGTTTCCTCCCACAGACCAAAAAACATGCTTGTTAGGCTGATTGGTGACTCTAAATTGACCCTAGGTGTGAGTGTGAGAGTGGATGGTTGTTTGGTGTGAGTGAGACAGGTCCCTCTTGTAAATGAGTCCCCGTGACTCAACGAGGCTAGCCTGTATAAATAAAGGTTGAATGAATGAATGAATGAATGAATATAACACATAAAGCAGCTGATCGATTAAACCTGAGAAGTGAAGCTATAACCCTTGTTGTCCACGGTGTGGGAGGAATGAAAGTTCAAGTTACTACAAGACGTTACCTCCTAAAGATCCGAGTCAAAACAGAAAGGGGAAATTTCAGGTCCCACCAACTCCTCTGCTATGGTTTAGACAACATTGCAGATATCCACCAACATGTGAGTGCCAAAACACTGCAAAAGTTCTTCCCTGGTGTCCCTCTCAGTGAACTAGAGAGACCAAAGGAAATACAGCTGTTAATAAGCCATAAAGAAGGGCGTCTGGTTCCACAGAAGATATGCGCTGTTGGAGATCTTGTATTATGGGACGGACCATTGGGAAAGACGGTTGCAGGAACACACCCTGAGCTGTTTGAAGAGGCTACAATTACAGCGCACAAATCCAAAACGCACTTTGCAAGGTCTATGAGAACTGCTGCAATGATGTATAAAGAACATGTCTGCTCCTTACCTACCAACAAGCATTTTAGCTCTGCTGCTACCACTCATAATTTTCTTGAGTGCAAGAAGTGGGATAGTATAGGTGCTGCTTGCACCCCGAGATGCGGAGGCTGCCGCTGTGGCAATTGCCAGCCTGGTGGCAAAGAAATGACTTTGGCTGAAGAAAGAGGGTTAGAAGTGGTGAAGAGTGGGCTGACATATGCTGGTACTGATGACCACACTGATGGTCCTCATTGGCATGCGAGCTACCCATGGCTCAAAGATCCCTCAACAGAGTACGCAATCACAAGGATAAACATTGGAGACAAACCAGCAGGTTGTATAGCGCAACTCGCCATGAGGGAGACGGCAAACCTACCTCAATTCAACCATCTGGATGAGTGTCAAGTATTACGTGAGCACAGCTATGTTGATGACATATTAACATCCCACAACTGTCGTGAAAGACTTGAGGTAATCACAAAGAATATAGAGTATATTCTGAAAGCAGGAGGATTTGAGCTGAAGCCGTGGGTCTTCTCAGGCCAAAGTAAAGGAGAGGAAAGGAAGGCATCACCAAAGATGATTGCCCTGCCAAACCAACTAAAGGAGGAAGACAACAAGGCACTTGGCCTTGGCTACATTAAAGACGGGGACAAGTTGTATGTCATGGTAAGAATCAACTTCTCAAAGCGGAAGAAAAAAATGAGACTCGGCCATGATTTACTGCTCGAAGAAGTACGAATGAAAACACCATACCCATTGACAAGACGGGAATTGTTGAGTCAAGTTGCTGGTTTATATGACCCAATCGGCTTGACTACGCCAGCAAAACAAAAAGGAACCATCTTGGTTCGAAGAGCATTCCAGGAGGCAAAACCCAGGTGTGACATCGTCAAAGATACATGGGACCTTGCCTTATCTGATGAACTCCACAGAGATGCAGTGGATCTATTTGAGGAGTACGTCCAGCTAAGTAAAATAAAGTTCCCAAGAGCCCTTACTCCTCAAGATGCTACGAGTGAACCCATTGCAGTCACCCGTTCAGACGGCAGCAAAAATTCATACGGCGCAGTGTCTACGGCAGCCCGAGAAAGCATTAACAACATGCAAAAGAAGTCATTTGTAGCAGTACTCACTAGAGCTCAAGCAAAGAAAAGTATGCAGAGTCCTAAGCGGACATTTCCTGCCGGTGCAACTGTCAAAAACTTGATTGATGAAAGACGCTTTAGTAACCTAATGCGCTTGGTCAAAACTATTGCTTTTGTGTGGAGAGCTGCCAGAAAATTTATATTCGGAAACAAGTCCATAAAGACACCAAAGTGGGAGGTGGTGCCAACAAATGGGGTCATCACTGCCACCGAACGTCATGATGCGTTCAGGGAGATTTGTCACGCTGCCCAAGAGGGGTTGACCCTCCCTGCTACCACCACAGACCGCTTGGTGGTGTACCAAGAAGCAGAGACAGGGTTACTAGTCTGTGGTGGGAGAATTCATGGTTTCAGAGACGACGGCATGGCAGTTCCCCTCCTACCTTCCCATGCGTGGGTCTCTACCTTGTTGGCACGAGAGGCACACAACGACGGTCCAAGTCAAGTCTCAAGTCAACGACGGTCCAAGTCAAGTCTCAAGTCAACGACGGTCCAAGTCAAGTCTCAAGTCAACGACGGTCCAAGTCAAGTCTCAAGTCAACGACGGTCCAAGTCAAGTCTCAAGTCAACGACGGTCCAAGTCAAGTCTCAAGTCTAGAACTGACATGTAGTTTGCTGCAAATGATTCTGCGGTCTTTCCAGGAATTCCGTGGAAAGATCGAGTGGGAGGTGTTCTGGCAAACTACCTGGCTGCTGCTCCTCCCTGTAACTCCTGTCTGCTGCTCAGTGAGGAGGCCCAGGTGGGACCAATTAGCAATCAATGTAAGTAGGTATTTCTGGAGGTGACAGATCTGTCACTCTTGTTTGGACTGAGACTGCAGAACCAGCTCACCTGAAGGTAAATCTGTGCAAACAGCCTACTGCAACCTATGAAGGACAGCCGGTTTTTCAGCTGAACTGAAGCTAACTGAAGCTAACTGCAGATAACTAACTGCCTGCCCAAGAACCCATAGACCTTCAATAAATGTGGATCAACAAATATCAAGGCTTCAATGAGTGAAATCCTGTTTACAACTTCAATGTAGAGGCTATCCTTTTCAAGTGGGGAATGCACAAGATAAAAAACCCAAAGAACTTGACAAATGCTTTTCAACGGAGCTCGTTCGTAAAGTCGGATCGCCGTAAGTCGGGACCATCGTAAGTCAGGGACCACCTGTATAAGCATCAGAGAAATTTGGAAATGTTTAATATGCTTAAAAATCTAAATACAGTACATTTACATTTACATTGTACCAACCAGTGTACTTTGGATTAGAAGCACAGTATACCCACAACAAAAATGTAGACTACACCACTGTCTACAATGTTAGCCAACTGTTGTTGTTGCAGACTGTACAGGCTAAACAGACTAGTCTATGATTGGTCCAAAAAAGTGCTAAACAATACCTCAACATTAAACATAACCATTACAAAAAAACAGTGTGAATCCATATTTTTAGCCCAGTTCTTCCCAGTTTTTATTATGTATTTGAGCTGATCTTTTTATCTCAGGGTGTATTCCTTTTATTAAGAAACTTGACAGAGTCGTTCAGAACAATCAGTGGTGTCAAAAGTATTCACATTCATTACTCAAGTAGAAGTATAGATACTGGGATTTAAAATTACTTCTGTAGAAGTAGAAGTATCAACTCTAGCTTTTTACTCAAGTAAAAGTAAAAAAGTACTGGTTTCAAAACTACTTAAAAGTATAAAAGTAAAAGTAGCATAAGAAAAAGCAACAACAAAGACTTAGGCTGCACCACACATACTATTGTATACAACCCCACCTCCCCCACAAAAATCATTTTTTTAGACTAGATTATATTATATTGTTAATGTTGAAAAACTAGGGGTGCACTAAGCTACCTGTCTTAACTGCATATATGCCCATTGAAAATAGACACATTTAAATGCAAATTTAAATATATTAAAATAACCATACTGTATAGGGGTATTATTGAGCATTTGCCTGCAGTGTGAACGTAGTCTATGAAGTAAAACTTTGTTAAGTTCAGTGAAAACTCTGACAGAAAGAAAATATGTTTTAAATCTGAATAAAAAAGAGAAATAATGTTAGCAAGCAAACCCAGAGCATGTAGCTAGTTCCATGGCTAGTACCTCCTAACCATAGAAAACATTATACAACATTAGTATGTTACTAGGTCACTAGAAGTCAGTAATCAACTGATAAAAAAAAAAAAAACTTTCAGCTTACCTCAATATTAGGCATGTAACGAGATCTCGTTGTACGAGATCTCGCGATATTAAACTCCCGCGATATCTCTCGTTGAGAGGTAACGTTGTCTCGCGAGACGCTAATGCTAGCGCTAGCAGAGCCCCTAGCAAGTCAGCGTCACGGACAGCATGGCTTCGCCGGATGAAGTTGCTATAGAAGACGCCCCAACTACTGATGGAGGGTCCCGGTGCCGCAGACGCCTCTACATTGATGGAGGGTCCCGGCGCTGCCGACGCTGCCCCGAATGTAAAGACACACGCGTAAACACCGGTGTGACCGGTGTTGCCAGATAGAGTCCCACCCACCCAAAGCACTCTTTACCCGCAAAAGTCAGAAGGAAAATCGCGGTGAACCGCCCAATCTGGCAACACTGGTGAGTGACGACGGCTGCAGATTCAGTGCTGATGCGGATATTTATGTTCAATTTTTGGAAAGTCCTGCGTGAATATCTATATTCTACAAAAAAAACGGCAAAATGAAAGAAAAGTAACGAGGCTATTTTTAAAAAGTAAGGAGTAGAAAGTACCAGTAATTGCGTGAAAATGTAAGAAGTAGAAGTATAAAGTAGGCTGAAAAATAATTACTTTACTAAAGTATAGATAACTAAAATTTGTACTTAAGTAAAGTAACGAAGTATTTATACTTCGTTACTTGACACCTCTGAGAACAATATCTGCAAGGTGAAACATGGTGCTGAGTTCTACCCAGGATATTTGCTTTTCCACCACCTGTCCACTACCAAGCCCCCATTTCAGGCTCACCTGGAAAAGCCAACAAGCGGAACATATTCCAGGTGAATAACGTTCCCTTTGGGTTATCGGCGTTAACCCCGTGTCACTCAGTGAGGGAGACAGACAGCAGAGAAAATGCTCCATTTTGTCCACTCAAGTGTCACTAAGTGATGGACGCCTCTGGAGTGTGTCGGTCTGCCGTTGTGCCTCTGCCTGCGGGGCAAACGTGAAAGGCTCCGAGGATTTTAGCGCTTATTTTCACAGCCACAGTAGAGATTCCTAGTGAGGTCACAGAGGAGTAAATGTATCCTACTGAGAGTGGGGACCTCAGTCCAAGGGGCCTCCATGTCAGATGGGCTATTTTCACCATTCTCTGGAAGACTTATTTTAGACTGGTGAAGGGCAAGAAACACTATAAGGGATTATGGGATTTTCTATCTGCGCAGTATAGAGGTGTTTGAAGTGTCTTATCTTAGTTTGTGTTGTGGCTGTGCTAGTGTCCCCACCCTGCCGACATTATGCACCCTGCCTCTCCAGTGGAACTGCAAACAGTTATCATAATCAGTGAAAATGCCACCTAGTGCCATCTCCAACTTGCTAAATGCTTCTCTTGCTTCTTGCCTGAGTCACAGCAGACCATATGGCAAGTGATAAGATCTACAAAAAGGAAGAAAAAAAGAAGAGTTTAGCTAAGCTTCCCTGTAGATGTTCTGAAAAATGTATGAGGAAGGGGAAAAAAATAGATTTGCACATCACAGTTTGATTCACTGGGTGTGTGATTAGTGCTGTCCGTCTTCGATCTAGACCAGTGGAGTTGTTCTAACACAACAGCTAATATTTTGTCTTTAGTGAGGATAAATAAAAGCCCGGATAAGCAAGTTTGCTGAGCAAATGATGTTTATAATGACTGCTGTGGGTGTCAACTAATGCGCCCAGGGAGATGGGGATTTCGGTGATCCTCATCTAGCTAAGACCCCCCTCCCCCACCCAAAGGAGCTGATTATATGCAGCTAAACTGCTGCACGGGTGGGTAATAGGATTGCAAACTATTCTGCTGTTCTCTTAGTAGACGAGACCTCTGATGGAGCATGTGACCTCTTCTCCAGTGAGGATGGAGTGTCCCCACATGTTTGTCTTTAGCTGTGAGGCATGACAAAACACATGACCTGTCGTAGGTCTGGAGCTTAAAAGTAAAAAAATATATAAAATGAAATAATTAAATATAAGTTGG
>JBBPBX010006092.1:0-16920 GCA_038048925.1 Garcialebias charrua
CTTCTGTTTTCTGTCACGCCGCTTGTGGCGTTATTTCTCCAAAATAAAATAAAAATTCCCAAATTCAAACAGTTTTTTTTTAAAATCAAATGCAGATTAATAAAAGGTCAACAGAACAATTAAATGGTCGCTTGAATCGCTTCTCTGTTTTTTGCAGATGATGTGGTCCTACTGGCTTCATCAGTTCGTGATTTACAACTTTCACTGGAGCGGTTTGCAGCCGAGTGTGATGCGGCCGGGATGAGGATCAGTTCCTCCAAATCCGAGGCCATGGTCTTGAGCCGGAAAAGGGTAGCATGCCCTCTCCGGGTCGGGGAGGAGGTCCTGCCCCAAGTGGAGGAGTTTAAGTATCTCGGGATCTTGTTCACGAATGAGGGAAAACTGGAGCGTGAGATCGATAGGCGGATAGGTGCAGCGTCCGCAGTGAAGCGGGCGCTGTACCGGTCTGTCGTGGTGAAGAGAGAGCTGAGTCAAAAGGCAAAGCTCTCAATTTACCGATCGATCTACGTTCCCACCCTCACCTATGCTGTAAAGTGTCCTTGAGTGCTTTGAAAGGCGCTACCAAATAAAATGCATTATTATTATTATTATTATTATTATGGTCATGAGCTTTGGGTTATGACCGAAAGAACAAGATCTCGGATACAAGCGGCTGAAATGAGTTTTCTCCGCAGGGTGGCTGGACTCTCCCTTAGAGATAGGGTGAGAAGCTCAGTCATCCGGGAGGGACTCGGAGTAGAGCCGCTGCTTCTCCACATCGAGAGGAGCCAGTTGAGGTGGCTCGGGCATCTGGTTAGGATGCCTCCTGGACGCCTCCCTGGTGAGGTGTTCCGGGCACGTCCCACCGGGAGGAGACCCAGAGGAAGACCCAGGACGCGCTGGAGGGACTATGTTTCTCGGCTGGCCTGGGAACGCCTTGGGATTCCCCCGGAGGAACTGCTCCAAGTGGCTGGGGAGAGGGAAGTCTGGGCCTCCCTACTTAGGCTGCTACCCCCGCGACCCGACCCCGGATAAGCGGAAGAAGATGGATGGATGGATGGATGGATGAGAAGAGCCAATTTGACTCACTAAAACAACAAAGAACAAACAAAAAAAATATATAAATAAATAAATTATATATAAATTATAGAAAGGAAAATAAGTGAGATTAAAACATTTCTGCACTTCTACTTGCAAGAGGCTTTGTTTTCATTCTCCAGATCAATACAGTGTTAAGAAATAGTAAAACACCACAAGTGACATTTGGTATATAATATTATTAACCTCTTAGCATTCGCCTCAAAAAAGCGAAAAACAGCTAAAAAAGACATACCCAAATTAAATGAACCGTATGGAGTACAAGAAAATGGTTGGTGTCTTTGTAAAGATAACACTTTGAATTTTTTGTTTCAGCAGTCAAATTTGTTGTATCTGTTATTATTTTGTATTTATTGAAGTGAGAGCACACCGAAATAAAGCGTTTTTCTTGCCTCGCCTGAAAATGTTTATATGTGTCAAGCACCTGCACACTGATACAAGAAGATGTTGATTTGAATTTCATATGAGCCTAAACAGTGAAGTATTTACTAAAACAGTTTCAAATTTGAAGTCAATAGCATAAAAGTTGAGGATTTTGTGCCTGTTTTTGTATGTGCATGTTCAGGCGGACAGCAATAAATCCAAACATACCCAAACTGTACCATCATGGGTAACACCTGTATTATGCCAACTTCAAATGTCTGAATACTTCTGAATACTTCAACATACTTCAGAATGACTGTCTATTGAAAGCTTACATCTGTTCCATTCATATATTTACTCTCAAGCTGATAGAAATACAGTAACATGACAGCAGGCCGCTCGTAGGTCGGTGACCACCTGTATACTGTAAATCACAAGAGAACATTTCCTCCACAGGTCAGCTGCCTGCAGTCCCAACACCACCAGATAACACACAAAGCTTCACAATGGCTCAACAATGGCTCAACAATAGCACCACAGGGGCTCTGTGCTTCAAAGTCTACACACACCCCCCACACCCCACCCACACACACACGAACACACAGAAGGAGAAACGGCACCTTCGTCAGAAAAGAAACACTTTTTCCTTGTAAATCAAGTTCTAAAGCTTGTGTTTCATGTTTCCATGGCATTTATCCATTGCTAAAGAGTGATAAAAGTCAGAAGAAGCATGCATAAAGTCAACAAAGAGGCGCTCACCCTTTGAAGCACGGCACAGCAGCTGACTGATTCTGTGACGCAGTGAGTTTTACACCCCCTCGTGTAACTCAAACCATGGCATGTGACATGTCTATACAACGGGAATTTGATTGGCTACAAGTCTGTGACGTCAGAATCGGCGTCTCATTTGATTGGACAAGACCCCACGTGGGGAAAGAGGGGGAGGGTGGATTTTTGCTTGGTGACTCTCTGGGATTTGATTGGCTCTAGTGACCGAAAAGTTACACTCAGTTGGTCGAAATTGGTGTCAATCAAAAGCAGAGAGCCTATGGAAGAGTTTTACAACGCCAGAACTTCCAAAGCTTCCATATTTGGGAAATCACGATCTAACACATGCAAATTAGGCTCAAATGGGCCCGCGGCCGGGCCCGTGTTTGATCATTTTTTTATAAGCAAATTAAAATAAATGTAGCCCTCAGAGTCCAATACTGTACAATAACCTGCGCTGGCAACCTAACTCCACAAACAAACAAAGAAAAAAACAAACTCGCCAGTTGTCACTTTAATAATAAACAGTCAGCTGAAAGCTTTTATCACAAACAGAGCCACCTAAAAGTGGAGAGGATAATCAGTCAGGAATGGTAATATAATACTATCCACAGTATTCCTACGCCCCATGACGCTTTGCGCGAAATGTGCACACGACTTCCGGTTGACCGGAAACACCGTTTGTTTACATGCGAGTAATACAGTTGAAGACAGTCCAAACTTTGTTGTTTTAGTTCATTAAAAATGTGGGAACACCACTCGTTTTGTTAAAAGAGGAGGGACAAATAAAAAGAAATTACAGATGTTACCTGATCGCGCAGACATAATTTAAAACTACATAAATAGCGAACGCGTTTGCTCCGGCCTCTCGGCTAAGGTTTGTTAGCAGCTATCTCGGCTAAAAATACCGGTCGCGTCTGAGGCCCTGTTTACACGGACACTGTGTGGGGGAAACGCAACTTTTGGGTATGTTAATTAGGTTGAAAGTTTTGCGTTGACATGGGCGAATTCTGTGGATACGACTCTCTCCCCCCCACCACCCCGTACTCATGAATTTACTGTAGTTACCATGCTGGGCCTGTAGATGGCGCTGTGAATTTTTGGAACCTTCACTACTGCGCACGCGTGCCACTGCTGCCTGAGGTAAACAAACAGAGCACACGAGGCAGCCTGTTTTCCTCTCTGGCTAAAAGTTCAGCTAAACTACAAGTTGTTGTCAACAAGTTAACAACAAGTTAAAGCTGGAATTTGGACAAGAGTCAACAGATTTGACCAGTGGCGGACTTAGACATTTTGGGGCCCCAGGCAAACCTTTGTAAAGGGGCCCTGTACCGGTCTGTCGTGGTGAAGAGAGAGCTGAGTCAAAAGGCAAAGCTCTCAATTTACCGATCGATCTACGTTCCCACCCTCATCTATGGTCATGAGCTTTGGGTTGTGACCGAAAGAACGAGATCTCGGATACAAGCGGCTGAAATGAGTTTTCTCCGCAGGGTGTCTGGACTCTCCCTTAGAGATAGGGTGAGAAGCTCAGTCATCCGGGAGGGACTCGGAGTAGAGCCGCTGCTTCTCCACATCGAGAGGAGCCAGTTGAGGTGGCTCGGGCATCTGGTTAGGATGCCTCCTGGACGCCTCCCTGGTGAGGTGTTCCGGGCATGTCCCACCGGGAGGAGACCCAGAGGAAGACCCAGGACACGCTGGAGGGACTATGTTTCTCGGCTGGCCTGGGAACGCCTTGGGATTCCCCCAGAGGAGCTGCTCCAAGTGGCTGGGGAGAGGGAAGTCTGGGCCTCCCTACTTAGGCTGCTACCCCCGCGACCCGACCCCGGATAAGAGGAAGAAAATGGATGGATGGATGTTTTATTATTGCAATAAAAGGCTCTAAATCAAGTCTTACACCAAAATTCAACAACACTAAATAAACACAAACAAATAGAGAGGGTAGATGTGAGCAATACAGTAGAAATATATTTTCCTAAATTATAAGATTTTCACAACTTTAATTCTTTTAACGTTATATTACATATTCTGTAACAGGGAACAGTTGTTAGATCAATGTGAAAAAGTGAGTGTGTGTAGTTGAGATGTGGTACTTTGAGATGAATTCACACACTGGCTTGATATGAACAGCAAGATGTCCAGGCATGAGACACTTTTTACAGCATTAAGTGATCATGAATTACCTTGATTATTCAGCTGGACTTCTATGAAAGTTGTCTTCTGTCTTGTTTCTGGTCTTTAATGATGCATGTTTAAAGACTGCATCTGAAAAAACAACAAATGTTAGTGTTGGAGGAAATAAAAGAAAAAATAAGACATTATTACATTTAACACATGTGAAGGCTCTCATTTATCCAAGTTTCCATAATTAAGACTGAAAGTTTTGACTTCTTTTTAAACCTTAAAACTTACACAGACTGTAAGACGTACTGTAAACTAAATGACTCAAATAATGTCACAGATTTTTCCACCTGGATTATTGAGCATGCATCAGGGAATGTCACTTTTCATTTATATCAATTTTTACATTTTAGATAACATTTTAATTTAGCAATCCTAGCCTTTTGATTCTGTTGTTTTAAACTAACAGTGGCATTTCTGTCCAAAGCAAACCTGTCATTATTAAAAAACACATTTTTGCATTACTCTGAAAGCTATAAGTTGTGCTTTATAATGTATTTAATGGAGGGACTATGGACCAAATAACAAAACAATGATAGTCTGATGAAGTTTTAACAGTCAAATATTTTGTAAAATGGTTGAGAATTTTTTTTTATAGATAACTGTGGAATATTTTAGATCTATTCTATTCAATGTAAAGTCCGAATAATTTAATAATACTGTATACTAAGCAAGCAGGGCAGAGAGCTAAAGTAGGTAAAATATATAATCCCCTCTCTCCTATTTAATTCAGAAGATTTAGGTCGAATATCTTTTAATATTTTGATACAGAAAGAAAACGTGAAAATAGTGGTTGTCTCAGCTGATTACTGTTAGGATTTCTTTTACCCAACCTACAAAATAATTTCTAAACCTCGTACCTCATCTTGCTTTAATACTTCATCTTCATCTTGAGTCACTGCCTCGGTGCCTGGATCCTGATGTCCGGTTCCGCCACACTTTTAAATGGGCCGCTGCCGCTCGTGACCGTCATTAGCAGTTGATGAAGTTTTAGAATTCGACCCATTTAAAAAAGGTTGTCACTTTCGGTAGTGAAGAAACATACGTTATTGTTTTTTGACGCTTTTTACGTTTTTCAGCTCCGCTTTTCTGTCTCCTGTCTCCCGCTTCCTTCTCACACAAAACAGCAGCGAGCATACAGTACTTCCTGGATTAGTGGGTGACGTCATGACGCATGACGGAATAGTCCATTTTAGTAGGGGGGTACAGAACTCAACCGTTTTTTCTGTTGCGTTTTTAAAGATAGTTTTCATCGTAACTATAATTATTTTTATGTTAAACGTACATTAACAAGCAGGAGCAATGTTAAGGATGTAGGTGACGGCTGGGGTCCCTGCTTATTGGCGGCCCCTGCTCATTGGCGGCCCCTGCTCATTGGCGGCCCCAGGCCCCGGCCTCGTTCGCCTGAATGGTAGATCCGCCACTGGATTTGACACCAAGTGTGGGACCTGCTTCATCTGCACACCAGTTGCTGACTGACTGGACCATCCGGAACCGAGTCAACATGTCTGACTTTAGTCCGTGAGAATCAGCTGATTTACAGCAGGGCTACAAGGTAAACCATGTTCTTAATAATGTTTCCTTGTGTTTAGTTCGATCACAGAACAACCAACTGAGGTTTTATTTTTATTTTTTTCCTGCGAGGTCGAAGCTGTTCCACGAAGCGGACCGGCGGTTCGGATGTGGGTCCAGTTTCCACCAGGATGAAAACAACAGAGTCCAGTTCATTAAAGTTCGGTTAACGTGTTTTTAAAAGTGTTCAATTTAATTCTCAGTGTTTGTGACATGAGTTTGTGGTGTTGAATAAATAAATAAATTAAAAATCAACCTGGTGTCTTCATTTTCAGCAGCATGTTAGGCATGACGTAACGAGTCCAGATAGCTTCATTTAGCTCAGATAAATGTAAATATCTCCCACGCTAACATAAATACTGTTTATTATTGTTAAACTGTTAATATATAGCACATTTAGTATGTTATAGTGCAGCGTGACACGTGAAATGTCCGACTGCCTCGTTAACAGCGACAACTGGATCCAGGCAGCTGGCTCTCTTCCAACACAGATGCAGGTAAGGTGTAGAATAATTAAATATGAGAATCAAAATATATTCCATCAGCTATAGTTCAGAAAGTGGTGCGTGTGTCCACTGTCCAGTCCACCGCCATTGTTAAAATGCCGGCTGTCTGCGCGTGCGTGCTGCGTGCATGTGTTCAAACAAAAGCTCCACGGGAGATGTTTACATTATCAACGGGGGGTCAGCGAAAAACTTCCACCTTGAGAGCAGGATCAGAAAAGTATCGGAGTCATAGAGGGGGGCCAGCAGCGTCGTGTAGGCGATAAGCAAAGTCGCAAAGAGAAAGTAGCGGTTACACTCAAAATACGCGCCGTGTAAACTGGCCCTGAGATCTATCGTTTTAAGACAGTAAATCTTCCAAAACTCTCATTAATAAACCCTCCCCGAATAAAAAGATGTTACCTGATCGCGCAGACATAATTTAAAACTACATAAATAGCGAACGCGTTTGCTCCGGCCTCTCGGCTAAGGTTTATTAGCAGCTATCTCGGCTAAAAATACCGGTCGCGCCTGACATATATCATTTTAAGACAGTAAATCATCCAAAACTCTCATTAATAAACCCTCCCTGAATAAAAAGAAATTACAGATGTTACCTGATCGCGCAGACACAGCCATAGAGAAGGATGCAGGAACACTCTTTCTTTGTTTTGGGTCCGTGTTGAAAACACTGTTGTTTTAGCCAAAGATTTAGCTTGGTCCGGTTGTTGGTGCAGCCGCGAACAGCACAGCAGGTACCTGAACCCCGGTAGGACATTTCAGTAAACGTTCCGTTTAAACAAAAGCTGTGTTTGCTCCGATAAAATGAATGAAAATAACTTTCAAAAACACCCGCGATCCATACTCCGCCTATGGAATACAGGCACTTCCGGTGTCGGACAGGAAGTACAATGCACATTCGCTTCTACAGTGACACCCTCAGGAATACTGTGGATAAGCATTAGATAAAGGCTAGCATTAGCATGTTAGCTCCAAAAACAAACTCACCAGTTGCCACTTTTAGAATAAACAGTCAGCTAAAGGCTTTTTTCACAAACAGCCATCTAAAATTTGAGAGGCATATCAGTCAGAAATGCAAATAGACATTAGATAAAGGGCTTTCAATGATTCAACTGAGCAAGCCTGCTTGAGTCACTGACGTGCGGTCAGTGACTCATTTTGACAAATTTTCCCCCAAATTTTTTTTTTTCAAAAAACCATTTTTTGTAACGTCGTGGAATAACTGCGCATACACCATTTATAACGACAGTCTATGGATAAGATCAGAGCGCCCCCAAAACAGGAAATATGTCACCAATCAGAAAATGTTTTTTGAAACAAACAATATAACTCATCATTACTCATAAAATAATTATCCTACACAACTAAAAACATATATTTATATATTTTGAAATGTTTTTATTTTATTATTTCATTTTTATTATTTTTTTTTAAGTCTTCAATGTAAAATGGTACAGAAGTTCTAGTGGGGGAGCACCCTAGCGCCCCCTATTGGCCAGCCTCCCCTGCTATAAACCCACGCACACAGACCAGTATTTGCAGTTTGACTCCCATCACCCTCTGGAGCACAAGTTAGAACTCATCAGGACTCTGTACCACAGAGGAGACAGCGTCCTCGCTAACTCAGGAGCCAGGCAGAAGGAAAAATCCCACACAAGACAGGCTCTACAGAAATGTGTATATCCGAACTGGGCCTTCCTGAAAGCAGAGAAGAAACCCAAACAGGTCTCCAGCCAGCCATCAGGTGAAAAGGAGGAACCCAGACCAGTGGTCGTTCCGTATGTTACGGGAGTTTCAGAGGAATTGAGACGTTTATTTTCTAAACATGACGTCCCAGTGGCTTTTAAACCCTAACATACATTACGGCAAAGGCTGGTCCATCGCAAAGATCCAGTTCCCTGGCACAGAGTAATATTGTGTATGTGTCCAGTGTCAGGAGGGTGGCCAGTCTAACATTGGGGAAACTAAACAGCCACTGGCCAAAAGGATGGCCCAGCACAGAAGAGCAACATCATCAGGCCAGGACTCTTCAGTCTACACTCATCTCCAGGCCAGATGTCACTCGTTCAGGGATGAAGATGTTCATATCCTTCATAGAGAGGAGCAATGGTTTGAGAGAGGAGTGAAGGAAGCCATCTTTGTGTAGAGAACCCATCCATCATTTAACAGGGGCGGAGGCATCTGTGTACAACTGTCCCTCTCTTACTTGATGCCATCAGGATACTAACGATCAATTGTTAGGCTGATGGTTCTCTTTTATCATGTGAACAGCTAGTTCTGGATGTCAACAACAAACTGGTTGATCAATTATGAGAAGGTGCTATTTATAACACAGAGTTTGTTGCAGCTCCTCAGACTGAAAAAGTATTTTGGATAAAAGACTAAACTTTTCAACAACAACAAAAAATTTAATCTGTCCGGAGTTTTTTCGTTTTCCTTGGATTATTGAGCATGAATCAAAATACAGTACATGGTCAGTATAGATTAGCAAAAAAAACCACTTCAATGTTAAGCCATTTACATATACAGGTAGTCCTCGACTTACGACGGAGTTCCGTTCCTGCACGGCGGCATAAACCGAATTTCGACATAAGTCGAACGCATTCAGCGCGGCGGCGTAAACCCGGTTTTTCGACGTAAGACGGAACATGCATTCCTACGTGGTGCCGTACACCCGTTTTTCGACGTGAGACAAAACAAGCGTACATACTGTGCCATAAACATGTACAATACTTTATTTCCAAGAGGTTGGCTAACACAGTACCCTACACAATTATCAAAAAACACATAAAATACTGCACAGTACATTTAATAATGAAATAAAACAGTAAAAAAAACAGTAGTGTACTGTACTATAAAACAAAAGAATTAAAAAGAAAAAAGAAAATGTCCTTACTTTTATGGAGGGGTAGGTGATGCAGAAGGTGCTGGTGATGTTGGTGCAGGTGAGTGAGGAAGGGCAGGTGAGTCCAGAAAGGCAGCTGAGGTGGAGGATACAGTTGATGCAGAAAGGGCTGTTGATGCTGGTGCAGGTGAGTGAGGAGGTGCAGGTGAGTCCAGAAAGGCAGCTAAGGTGGAGGGTGCAAGTGATGCAGAAAGTGCTGGTGATGTTGGTACAGGTGAGCGAGAAGGGGCAGGTGAGTCCAGAAAGGCAGCTGAGATGGAGGGCGTAGGTGCTGCAGAAGATGCTGGTGATGTTGGTGCAGGTGAGTGAGGAAGGATAGGTGAGTCAAGAGAGGCAGCTGAGTTATACAAAAAAGAAAAAAAATGTCCTTACCTTTATGGAAGGGGCGTTGCAGAGGAGGGAGACAGGCTTATTGGGAGGGAGCTGCAGAAGGTGCTGGTGATGGTACAAGTGACTGAAGAGAGGCAGGTGAGTCAGGAGAGGCAGCTGATGAGATAGAGGGTACAGGTGCTGCAGAAGGTGATGGTGCAAGTGAGTCAAGAGAGGCAGTAGAGGCAACTGAGGTAGAGGGTACAGGATCTGTTGCAGGCCTTTGTACCTTCTTGAAGTACTGTTGCAGGTTGCTCTGGAAGGATTCCATCTTCTTCTCCTCCAAGATCTCCTTGTAAATAACAAGGGAATCCATGACCCCTCTGGCAACCCTAGAGTACCTCTCCATGTTGGGATCATCAGCCTCAAACCTTGCCAACTCTTCCTCTATCAGGGCAAAACCTCCTGCCATGTCCTGCCTTGTAAATGTCTTGGGCTCTGGGGTTGGTATTTCTTCCTCTTCCTTTATCATCTGCTTCTCCAGCTGAATAAGGTCCTCAGCAGATAACTCCTCTCCATGAGATGCTAGCAGCTCTGTGACATCTTCCTCCACCTCCAAGTTCAGCGACTTACTCATTTCAACCACGTTCTGGATGACACCACTCACTGACTCCTGAAACCCTGAGGAATCATTCACAAACTGGGGACACAGTTTTCTCCAAACACAATTCATGCTGGTCTACTTAACCCAATCCCAGGAATCAGCAATGTTCTTAACAGTGTCAAGGATGTTATATTTTTTCCAGAAGTCCTTCAGTGTCAATTCCTTATTTTTTCAGTTGCCTCTAAAGCATTGCTGATGACCCTTTAGAGGTAGTAGGCGTTTAATGTTGCAATTACTCCTTGGTCCATGGGCTGTAAAAGGGCAGTGGTGTTAGGTAGAAGGTAAACCACCTTGATATTAGGGTGAAGGTCATTGTTTTAGGAAATAATTGATCAACCCAAATGGTTAATGTTTTATCATCTTTTTGGATTCTTGAAAGGTGGGTACACTCACTGGTTTGGAAGAAAACAAACAGACTTAATTAAAAATAATGGATATTTATTAAAGAAGTCTTGTGACAGAAAAAAGTAAAAACATACATGTTCAGATACACAAACTGTTATCTGCTAGAGAAATGTGTCAGTAAATCTGCCACAGAACTTAAACAGCACACACAACAAGGCATTGACGTAAAATCATTATCCCTCACCTCTTGACACAACTGGGAGAGCCATCACAGTTTCTGGCAGGGATACATGTCAACGCAGCTCGACGTCTTGATCAGGACTCGGAGCAGACTCTCAAATTGTTTATCCGAGCGCTTCTCAATTTATACCTTTGTGAGCATTCACTCCCAGTTAAATCTGTTTTCAATCAACCTTTGTTTTTTTCAAGATAGTCAAAAGCTTTCTGTTTCATCTATCAGCCACAATGTCAGCCTGCCCTTAATTGCTGAGCTGTGCTCATCAACATCTCACAAAATTGGCTGTGAGATACATGGAAACCTAACTCCCTTTCAGAAGAACTGCCAAGCTTGAAGTGGGAGAAGTGGGATGGGTGATATGCATTCACTTCATCAAAGACCTTATGGCTTTTCAGAGAAGGATGGGCCCATCCTCCAAGAAACTCCGGGCCTTTGAAGTAAGACTGCACAAAACCCCACTCCCTCTTCAGGCTTTAATGAAAAACTAAAATGTTTTTTTTGTGTTGCATTAAGCATTAACTCTTAAAAATTGATAAACATTTAGTCAGAAAAACATTAATACTTCTTAATCTGTTCAGTCATCCAGGTTGGCAAGGTGTCCGGGTGCATTGTCCAGCAGTAGCAGCACTTTAAAGGGATATCCTTGGAGGTGCAGAACCGATGCACGCCTGGCACAAAATGGTTGGTGAACCAGTCCTCAAACACAGCAAGTGTCACCCATGCCTTCCTATTTGACCTGCAGATGACTGGTAGCTGACTCTTCAAAATGCCCTTGAATGCCCATGGATTTTCAGACTGATACACCAGCATGGGCTTCAGTTTGTAGTCACCAGAAGCATTGCCCACAAGAAGCAAAGTCAGTCTCTCCTTGCTGACTTTATGGCCTGGTGCTGTCTTCTCCTCCTTGGCGATGTACGTGCGGTTTGGCAAACGTTTTTAAAACAAGCCTGTCTCATCCACATTAAAAGCTTGTTGCGCACAGTAACCCCCCTCCCTAATTATCTCAGCCAACACGTTAGGAAACTCACGTGCTACGGAAGTAGCACGTGAGTTGCAACAGAAGTGCAACAGAATTAAATGTCAATAAAACAAATAAACGAGTAAAATCAATAACAGTTCATTGACATTGTGATACTGCAGACAGCTCTAATTCTTTACAAAGCCAAAAATAAACATCCATTCATCCATTATCTTCCGCTTGTTCCGAAGTTGGGTCGCGGGGGCAGCAGCTTGAGCAGGGAAGCCCAGACATCTCTTTCCACAGCCACCTGTTCCAGCATTTCTGGGAGGATTCCAAGGCATTCCCCGGCCAACCAAGAGACATAGTCGCTCCAGCGTGTCCTGGGTCTTGGTTACTACTAAAAGGGGCAGATAAAATAAGATTTTTTTCTTCTTTCTGCTACCTTTCATTTTTACATTTTGTATTTTATTGTTTATGGAATTGTTTTGTATTGTATTTTAAAAGTGAACAAATTTTATAAACAAAAAATAAATAAAAACTACCCAGAGCTCTTGACCATAGGTGAGGGTAGGAACATAGACCAACTGGTAAACAGTGAGTTTTGCCTTACAACTCAGCTCTCTTTTCACCACGACGGACTGGTACAGAGTCCTCAATACTGTAGAGACTGCACCACTCAGTCTGTCAAGCTCACGCTCCATTCTTCACTCACTTGTGAACAAAACCCCGAGATACTTGAACTCCTCCACTTTAGGCAGAACCTCACCTTCTATCTGGAGAGAGCAATCCACCCTTTTCTGTTTGAGGACCATGGCCTTAGATTTGGAGGTGCTGATTCTCATCCCAGCTGCTTCACACTCTCCAGTGAGAGCTGAAGATCACGGCACGATGACACCAATAGGACCACATCGTCCACAAAGAGCAGAGATGGAATCCTGGGGCCACCAAACTGGAAACCCTCCGTCCACTGGCTGCACCGAGAAATTCTGTCCATGAAAGTTATGAACAGAATCTGTGACAACGGGCAGCCCTGGCGGAGTCCAACTCCCATCCTGAAGTGGTCTGACTTACTGCTGGCAATGCGAACCAAGCTCTCGCACCGCTTGTATAGGAACTGAACAGCCTGTAGCTACGGGCCCCCAATCCCATACTCACGGAGCACCCTCCACAGTGTACCCTGAGGAACACGGTCGAATGCCTTCTCCAAATCCACAAAACACATGTAGACTGGATGAGCAAACTTACATGATCCCTCATGGACCCTAGTGAATGTAAAGAGCTGATCCAATGTTCCACAACCAGGACGGAACCCACACTGTTCCTCCTGGATCTGAGGTTCGACCAACGATCGGACTCGCTTTTCCAGTACCCCTGAATAGACCTTACCAGAGAGGCTGAGCCGAGTGATGCCCCTATACTCATTGGAGAACACCCTCTGGTCCCCCTTTTTGAAGAAAGGAACCAATCCAGTGGCACTGCTCCCCGATGTACATGCGACGTTGCAAAAATAAACAATTAACAGAAAACATTCAAAACGTGTTTTAGACCAAGGAGCAGATTTATAAGTTGAAGTGGGTACACAGTTTAAAATATGCAACTTCAGAACTACTAGAAAAAAAACTTTTATATATCAGTAAGTGGAGTCAGACTGTGGAATAGTTTGAAAATTGAACTTGGACAATGTCCAAACATAAAACTGTACAAATTATCATATAAACATATGATTATTGCTGGATATAATATGTAATATTATTATTTAATAATTGTTGATGTTTTTGTTATTTATGCTAGTTTTCTTTTTTGGTGAAGTTAAATAAATGATAATAATAATGTGTTATGTGTTTTCATAATTGTATGTTCCCATACAATTGCAAAATTGGCCCTCTGCATGTAACCCATCTACCAGAATCAGTTGGTTGTGCAGTGGGCAGCAATTGAAGGTGCCCGGGGACTATTTGGGGAAATGGTGTACTGCTCAGAGACACCACGAGATGTGCAATGACTGGGGATCGAACCCGGGTCTTTCGGGTCCCGAGTCGGCTTCCCTGCCTCTGCGCCATCTCGGCCACTAGTTGTTCATCTACTGTAAAAATTAAATGGATACTATATTGATGGGTTGAATATTAAAATATGGGTTTAATTGTTATATGTATGGATTATACATGTAATAAATGTAAGATTATGTAAGTGGTTAAGGAGTGGGAATTTTAACAAGTTAATACTTCTATCCACGTCCTTGAATATGAAAAACACAAAGTTTTGGCATTATGCTTTATGCTGTTTTTTTTTTTACATATTCCAAAAAATAATAAACTAAACTAAAGTGAAATCATATTTTTACTATCTAAAAAAGTTAAAGGGATTGTGACATGATTTTGTAAATTTGAATATTTGTCAGAACATATATATCTTATATCATTGAGCTCTCCTCCACCATCACCCTCAGCACTGGCTCTCCTCAGGGATGTGTGCTGAGCCCTCTTCTGTTCACTCTGCTCACATATGATTGTATAGCCACACATCCAGGCTGTCATATTGTTAAGTTTGCAGATGATACAGCTGTGGTGGGATGCATCACAGATAATGATGAATCCAGCTACAGACAGGAGGTGGAACATCTGGAGAGCTGGTGCAAAGAGAACAACCTTCACATGAATGTGAAGAAGACGAAGGAGATGATTGTGGACTTCAGAAGGAACAAACACACCCACACCCCACTGTATATAGGTGGATCTGCGGTGGAGGTGGTCTCCAGCTACAAATACCTGGGTGTACACTTGAATGATAACCTCAGCTGGAGCAATAACACCACCAGCCTGATCAAGAAAGGTCATCAGAGACTCTACTTCCTCAGACGGCTGAGACGAGCCGGTCTGAGAAGCCCAGTCCTCACCTCGTTCTACAGGTGTGCAGTGGAGAGCGTCCTGTGCTCCAGCATCAACGTGTGGCATGGAGGCTGCACAGTTGCAGAGAGAAAAGCTCTGCAGAGAGTGGTGAAGGCTGCACAGAAGTCTGTGGGAGTCAGTCTCCCCACCATCACAGACATTTACACCTCCAGATGCAGAAAAAGAGCCACCTGCATCATGAAAGACCTCACTCACCCAGCACACTCACTCTTTGCACCACTCCCTTCGGGACGGAGGTTGAGGAGCATCAAATGTAGAACCACTAGACTGAGAAACAGCTTCTACCCTGAGGCTGTCAGACTCATGAATAAATAAATAATAAGAATAAACACTGCAAAATGTCACATCATACTGATACTGTACTGATCTGTTTCTTGTTGCTGCGTTCATCTGTGACCATCTGTTTCTTGTTGCTGCGTTCATCTGTGACCATCTGCTCATGTTCGTGCTGCTGTTTATAATGATGTTTTTCTACTACATTAGGGCTTAGTGTATTACTAGCTGATGTGATGTCTCTCTTAGTTAATCCTAGATGTTATTATTGTATTTCTCTTGCATTTGTTGTTGGATGTAACTGGGACCCTGTGTACATAATCTCGTTTTCAACACATGTACTACATGCGGTGCAAATGACAATAAATTCTCTCTGACTCTGACTCTGACTCTCTGACTCTGGTCGTTTTTGCATAATAAATTATAAATATATTAAATTTTTATTCCAAGTTATGGTAGTCATTTCTCTGGGACACGCCCCTAAAATTCCGTGCATTCCGCAAAACCGTCATTTGACGTACACGTGGGGAGCCGCTGCTCAACGCGCATGTAAATAATAATGGCGGAGCATGTCGACTCAGACGAGTGCAGCATTTCTAGTGTTGATCTAAGCGATTTGTCTTCAGTTTTGGAAGGTCAATATAAGCCAGGGGTGTCAAAGTCAAATACACCGAGGGCCAAAAAAACAAATTTGCTACAAGCCAAGGGCCGGACTGGTTCAATGTTTATTATAAGGAGGTGATAGAAGTTTTTTTTCTTCTTTCTGCACTCTTTTCATTCAATGTTTTTTTTTATGAATTTGTTTTATTTTGTCTCTTTTAAATGAATGAATAAATGAATTAAATAAAATATTAAATAAAGCCTCAATAAACACTTATGATCAATAACTCATGTGAATAATGCAGAATACCATCCTGATTTATGCTCAATAATCCAGGTGAATAACACAGAATAACATCCTGATTTATGCTCAATAATCCAGGTGAATAACAGAATAACACTCTGATGCATGCTCAATAATCCAGGTAAATAACACAGAATAACATCCTGAATTATGCTCAATAATCCAGGTGAATAACAGAAAAACACCCTGATGCATGCTCAATAATCCAGGTAAATAACACAGAATAACATCCTGATTTATGCTCAATAATCCAGGTGAATAACAGAATAACATCCTGATTTATGCTCAATAATCCAGGTAAATAACAGAATAACATCCTGATGCATGATCAATAATCCAGGTAAATAACACAGAATAACATCCTGATTTATGCTCAATAATCCAGGTAAATAACAGAATAACATCCTGATGCATGATCAATAATCCAGGTAAATAACACAGAATAACATCCTGATTTATGCTCAATAATCCAGGTGAATAAAAGAATAACATCCTGATTTATGCTCAATAATCCAGGTGAATAACAGAATAACATCCTGATTTATGCTCAATAATCCAGGTAAATAACAGAATAACATCCTGATGCATGATCAATAATCCAGGTAAATAACACAGAATAACATCCTGATTTATGCTCAATAATCCAGGTAAATAACAGAATAACATCCTGATGCATGATCAATAATCCAGGTAAATAACACAGAATAACATCCTGATTTATGATCAATAATCCAGGTAAATAACAGAATAACATCCTGATTTATGATCAATAATCCAGGTGAATAACAGAATACCGTAACACCCTGATGCATGCTCAATAATCCAGGTAAATAACACAGAATAACATCCTGATTTATGATCAATAATCCAGGTGAATAATGCAGAATAATAAACGCTTCTTTCATAACTTCTCCATCACTGAAAGACTTCTTATGTTGAGCCAGGATGTGGCTA